>JACXGJ010009136.1:0-25014 GCA_016801105.1 Esox niger
CAAGGACCAGTGGCGCCACCATCGACACAGCCAGGTATGTGGCTTGCATCGCTCTCAGACAGGGGCCCCATCCCAGGGCCACATCATCCAATTTCTTTGAATAATAACCCACTGGTTTCAGACGGTCGCCGTGGTCCTGAGTGAGAACCGATGTCATGTAGCCATCCTTCTCAGCCACAAAAAGTGTGAACGGCTGCCCAGTATCAGGAATCCCCAATGCAGGGACCATAGACAGTGCCTTCTTCAATGCAACAAATGCGTTTCACTGTCGGTCAGAGAACTGGACAGGGTCTCTGGACTGTGGATCACCCTTCAAGAGATCATTGAGTGGTTGAGCTATTTCAGCAAATGAATCCACCCAACACCTGTTGTAGTTACACAGTCCCATAAAGGAACGCAGTTTATACAGTTTCCTGAATCTTTTCAGTAAGTCCCAGGTTTTTGAACCAGCCTCTCATGGGTGCTTCAATACTTTGGACCATTCATCCAGTTGTTTGGGGGAAGCTGCTTTGTGAGTGTAAACCATTGTAGGAGAATGTTCCTCATCTGTACCTCTTATCAGCTTAGACTTTATTGGTCTCACAAACATCTCCTCCTCTTCTTCCGACTCACTCGACCCCCTCCCTGGCAGGTCAAACTCATGCCATGTGTGCGATTGCTTTGCAGCCTGTTTCAACTCATCATGTGGGTAGAGGGGGGGAGGAACAGAACTAACATCTGCACTAATCATCGTCTTCATTCTTTTGTCAGAGAGTTCGCTTTTTATCTGCTTCAATTCCTCTTCTTTTTTCTGCTTCAATTCTGCCAAAGCTCTTACATTCTCTTTTTCCTTCTTAATCGAGCGATCACGCGCATCGGTCACATCCTTGTTCTCTCTTTTTCGCAACTCCGCCAAAACAGTTAATGACCAACGATTCTTATCTGTCTTATTCCTCATTCTTTGCACTTTACTCCAAACCTTTCGTACATCTGTCAACTTCCACAAACCATCTTTATCTACATCGATCGCAATTTTTTTAACGATGTCCTGTTGACACTTTTCTAATTTCAGTGATTCTGTTACGATATCAGCTAAGGATATAACCATATCACTTAATGGGACGTCTGAGGCTGCAGTCCTCTTTATCTCCACAGTACTTTTAATACTGGAGGACGTCATCGTTCTTACTTGTACAAGTTGCTATATAATCACGTAAAACACAGCGTCACACTATAACCTTAAAATAAAATATACAGTGTCTTGCTCTGGTCACACGAAAATACAGTTAAGCGCTTTATCACAGCGGTCAACGCCCCACTAACTTGGGACGGACTGTCTGCACCCGCAAACAGATTTCACACGATAAAAATCGCAGCCTAGTCGGGAGTCATAGGGCTTATCCGACTATCTGTGCTCTTGGGTTACTCGATTGTTCTTTAAATGATGTGGGTTTCAGACTCACCAACTTTTCAGTTGTTCACCGGGGACAGGAACAAAGACCGACTCCCTTGCGGGTGCACGCAGCCAGCTTCGTCTCACGATCTCCAGCAAAAACAGTAGTTCTGGTAGAATCAATATCACCAATCATCCGGGTCACGGCACCAAAGTGTTAGAAATTAGCGGTGATCGTATAGTGGTCAAATAATGTAGAGCCCGTGTAATCGAGGGAGAAGTTGTTCAAGTTTATTGGAAAATTGCAGCACAGATGTCGTTCAGTGAACGTTCCATTGTCTTCTCACTATAAAGATAGTTGCCAGCTAATCTATAGGTTTTTAGGGCGTTTAACCTAACACAGATCATGTTTCTAGAAGTTAACCCCCATGCCAGATACTCAATGTAAACACTCCACATTCCTGAGGGAGAGATAATATAAACACTGTTATCCCTGTTGTTCCTACTATCTAGGCATATTCACTTCCACTAAAACATACATTCATATTGTCATAATACTGTGTAAATATAATGTTCAAATCCCACACTAAGGTTAGTTACCACTGATGGTCAGTCATGAGCAGTGAGAAAATGGAGGATTAGCTGTTGTAGATGTATGTTTTGACATCAATATTGCAGTGGGAGTAAAGCACAGGAGAGTCAACCAAAACCTCTGTGGTAAATGTTATAAGGTAAGACGGACTTGATAGAATGTTATTTTTTTTCCATTAAGCTACTTTGAAGACTGGAACATTAGCAAAGCCACTACAGAAAGGTATATACCACCCAAAAATCTGACAGATTTGTCATTTGTTTTTTCTAACATTGCACATAATCTAATAGTAAAAGTAAGGAAACTGACACATTTAGATTATTGGTTGGTCTATCCCTTTAGTGTTAGTCAGGCACAGGCCTAGATGCTGTATGGTACTAACATATCTGCCTAAATCTTGGGCATGTTGATAATGTCTTTTGTTCTGCCATTGTTTGGGTCTGTGTTTAAGCATGCTGTTGTTGTGTGTGTAGGTCTGACTTGCTGTCAGTTTTGCACTAGGATACTTTGTTGATGACCTCTGACTACAAAGGTTGTTGCGTGATTCCTATCCCATGAGCTGGTGTAATTATATTCAGACAATTTTTCAGATGAATCAGAAGCACCTGGCTGCAATTCTATTGCAACATAGCTAAATCAAAACAACTTTTCCTGAAGCCCATGTTTAGTTCATAACAAATCGGGAAGTGGGAATTCACCACGTATTACTGGGAAAAATCCACTTGAACAGCCGTTAAACAATAAACTCATCTATTATCCTGATACCCACTTCTCTAGCATGATAAAAACATGATTATAACACGTATATACGTATAACATTATGTACACGTGGACATAACCAAACATGGAATAATATGAATGTTTGTTATTTATTTATTTAAACGCATACATAATTGAAGCATACTAGTAAGCAACATCAGAACCTAAACAAAAATGTCTGGTCTAGGTCAGAATTATCTTTAAAAACAGGGGGATAGGCAATGGCTGGGTTACATTTAAAATGGCAAGTATCCGAATAATGCTCAAGAAAGTGCGGAAATGTTGAGTACATACAGTAAGATGCAACACCCTGAAAGCAAATGCAGTTTGGTTTCAGTTCCTGATAGACTGTATGTGCGTCATACCGATGACACCTAGACTACGCATGCGTGTTTCAGGGAAGGGATCGTGGTCATTCTGCCTCCACACGTCATCCAGTGTGTCGTTGCTCAGCTCCACCAGCTCCACAGCGTCAGAAAGACACACACCATCCAGGCCAATGTACTCCTGAAACGGTGTTAATGAAAAAGGACAGGAAGTATAGCCAGACTCATTCAAACTGTGAGAAAGGCCACAAATACTGAAGTAACCTCACTTCAGAAACGTGATGTGACGAAAGGCAACTCTGAATGCACGGCGTGTCGATCTTTCAAGCAATGGGGCAACAGCAGAAGGCAACCGAGCTTGGTTACACAAACATAACAGTGGCTTCGGTTTAGTCCAATGGACTGCGCATTTCTCACATTTCAATCCAGTTGAGCACCTTTGAGATGAGGTGGAATGGGAGGTTTGCAACATGAATGTGTGACCAAACATCGTGCAGAGATTGCGCGACGCTATCGAGGCAGCACGGACTAAAATCCCTAAAGAGTGAATCCATGTTCTGGAGTTAACGGTGCATCCTACCTGATACTTGATATGTGTACCTATTAAAGTAGTTATGATCAACCTTTAGCAGCAAAAGACCTAACACCTGTTTCGACGGTATTGATGGAATCACCTGCATGGAATAAAACAGGACATTCTGGTGCAGATTCTCTTCTGTTGTCACACTGGGATTCAGCTTGAAGAACACCAAAACCGTCTCTGTTGTTCCCCACCTCAATCTGTGCAATCCTCACCTCAATCTGAACAGTCTTCACCTCAATCTGGTTTAGGATAATAGTATACAGTTAGCAAATAAATAATTCCCGATTAGCAGGAAGGCATGAGGTGTCATCTGGTCACAGTGAAGGAAAAACATTTTTGATCTCTGATTTTGCTGATTTTGTTTGTTTGACCAATGACATGAAATGATCAGTCTATCATTTTAATAGTAGGTTTATTTGAACAGTGAGAAACAAATTACCAAAAAAATCCAGAAAATATGTATTCAACCTCTCTGCAAAACATGACTTGGTACTTGATGGAACAACCCTTGTTGTTATCACAGAAGTCAGACGTTTCTTGGAGTTGGCTACAAGTTTTGCACACATCTCAGGAGGGATTTTATCCAACTCCTCTTTGCAGATCTTCTCCAAGTCATTAAGGTTTCTAAGCTGACGTTTGGCAACTCGAACCTTTAGCTCCCTCCACAGATTTTCTAAGGGATTAAGGTCTGGAGACTGGCTAGGCCACTCTAGGACCTTAATGTGCATCTTTCTGAGCCACACCTTTGTTGCCTTGGTGTTACACCTGTGGACTGCCTTTGGTGTGTGTGTGTGTGTGTGTGTGTGTTGTCTCTCTCTGTTCCATTCCCAGGTGTGGTGAGTTGCTGCTGATGATGTGGGCGGGGCCATCAATCAAATCATCGGTCCCCACCAGCCAATCCCCAGCATCTTGCTGCCCTATAAAGACATTCAGTTTGTTTGTTTAGGTTAGTGTGTCTTTGTAGAGAATTGAGAGTAAGTGTGAGACTTGTTTGTATGTGTAAACCTTGTCCCCAGACCTGCATGGAGTAGGGTTAGGTAGATACCCTGGGGTTTACATACACCCGTAGGTAACCCACAATTATTTACACTAGGTTAGACGCAAGCGACTGTCGCCCAGTGGTTTTTGTAACAGTGAGTTAAGTTGTGTTCTAGGTTAGCTTGTGGCAGGCAGATTTAGAAGTGTAGGGAAGCTCCGGGTCTTTATGTATTATTTATTTGTTTTGGCACTACACTACTCCTGTACCTTTTACCTGCTGCCCTCCTTCCCTTGTTAAACAGTTTCTTTGTTCTTTGTTATTAATTGTTACAGACAATAAAACCCCAGCAGATGGGTAATGTCTATATGGTTGTCTTGGTTCTCCTTGTTCCACCTTCGGCTAGGACACTCGGGGTAAGTAGGCCCTTTTAAGTAGGCCCTTTTCCAGTGTGCGCAATCTCCTCACCCACGAGCCATTGGAGGGGGTGTAACACTTGGCCATGTTTTTTGGGTCATTGTCATGCTGGAATACGCATCCATGATCCCTTTTCAATGCAATGGCTGAGGGAAGGATGTTCTCACCCAAGATTTGACGGTACATGGCTCCGTTCATCATTCCTTTGATGTGGTGAAGTTGTCCCGTCCCCTTAGCAGAAAAAATCCACCAAAGCAAATTTCCACCTCTGTGTTTGATGGTGGGGATGGTGTTCTTGGGGTCATAGGCAACATTCCTCCTCCTCCAAACACAGCGAGTTGAGTTGATGCCAAAGAGCTTGATTATGGTCTAATCTTACCACAACACATTCACCCCGTTCCCTGCTGAATCATTCAGATGTTCATTGGCAAACGGGCCTGTACATGTGACTGGCCAGTATATGTGCTTTCTTGAGCAGGGGGACCTTGCGGGTGCTATAGGATTTCAGTACTTGTTCTCTTGGTGACTATGGTCCCATCTGCTTTGAGATCATTGAGAAGGTCCTCCCGTGTAGTTCTGGGCTGATTCCTCACCGTTCTCATGATCATTGCAACTCCACAAGCTAAAATTGTGCATGGAGCCCCAGACTGAGGGACATTGAAAGTCCTTTTATGTTTCTTCCATTTGTGAATAATTGCACCAACTGTTGTCAACTGTAGCCCATTCAATTTTTTGGGTGTTATTCTCTCTCTCGCTGTTCAAATAAACTTAGCATTAAAATTATAGACTGATAATTTCTTTGTCAGTAGGCAAACATACAAAATCAGCAGGGGATCAAATGCTTTTTTCCCTCACTGTAGATGTGAAATTAGAAAGTAATTGTGTGTATCAATTATATATCATGACTGTGACTGTCCGGACTGGTCCTGTTAATGTTGTTTCGCATTTCATGGTTGTTGACAGCAAGCACCAATTCATTCCCAATCTAAACATTGTTCAGTTCTTCACAACCATCAAGGTTTGATGACAGCTTCAGGCCAAAGTAGTTCCCAGTCGTGGTTAGGATTAACTGTTTCTGGGCATCGGCTTAGCAGTGATGCATCTCTCACTTCTTTTTTGTGTGTTTTCAGATTCCTAGGAAAACAGACAGTTTAAATGTCACTCTAATGTCAAAGTTTATTTTATGTCACCGACACCCCTGAGACAAACTCTGGTCTTGCCAACTAAACCAATTGTTACTTACTCACACGTTAGATGTCTACTGTGTGGTGGCTGTAGTCTAGTTATTATTAAACTAGCAATTTAAGTGAGGGCATTTAGAACCTTTTCGGCTTTCTTTTTTTCATATGTTCATAATATATAATACATTCTGATGTATTATATATTATAGTATTGTTACTTGCCAGTGTAATGACAATATTCTACTTAAATATACTGTTTGAATGTATTCAGTCAACATCAAATAAAACAAATTCAACATCACTCAGCCATCAAGATGAATAGCACTACTGTTAAAATTTTAATTGGTACATACTGAAGATTAAGACAAAGACCACAAAAACACCGTACCAAAATCCTGTGCTCAGATATCTGGCCTACATAAGTGTATTTACTAGACTTTTCAGTTTTTTTGATGAGGGCCAGCTCTAGCCCTTTGGGGCCCTCAGCCAATATCGTTGATATTGTCAGTACAGTATGTTTCAGATAGCAGTTCTCTATGTTTGCTATATTTCTGGTATTTTTCTGGTTACCCTGATAAATCAATAAACTTCAATTAGTGCTGCACACGGCTGCTAGAATCCAAACTAGAACAAAACAATTTGAACACATGACTCTAGTACAAGTCTCTTTACACTGGCTGCCTGTTAGGGTTAGGGCTGACTTTTCAGGTTCTATTGTTAACCTATAAATGAATACATGGACTTGCTCCTACTTATCTCACTGAAATGATCCAGCCAAACATACCTACACATAACCTTAGATCACAAGATGCAGGCCTTTTAATTGTACCTAACATTTCTAAACAAACAGCCGGAGGCAGGGCCTTCTCTCATAGAGCTCCACTACTGTGTAATGATTTCCCAAAGTTACAAATGCAAATTTAGTGCAAACTGTCAGGTGTCTACTAAAGAATCATCTCTTCAAGTGTATTCTGGCTCAGGGCTGTGAAGGTGACCAGAAAGGCCTGATTACCGTCCACCCTTGCTGTCTTGCCAGATGGGCTCTCCTCGCCATCGCCCTCCAATGCCATTCGGGGGTGGAGTCACCGGCTTGTTGTTATATCTCTGTTGCGCACTTGTGCAATTGGGCTGTACTCTGCTGGCAATACTCGGCCCTCATTCAATGTGGGTGGGTGTCGCTTTGGTTCATGATTGGCAATGTGGGTGGATTAATTTCCTGCCTGTTGGGCCCTGTCTGGGGCCTCCCCCTTTGGCTTTCTAGTTGTCAGTGTGTTGAAGAGATTTTATCCCTTGCTTCCTGAAGCACCTCCCATGAATGGTATTGGCTTGAGGGGCACTTCTCACATACCCAACGATCAAGCTGCTCCCGCAACAGCTCAATAGTGTTAAGATCCGGTGACCATGCTGGACACGCCATTATAGACAGAATATCAGCTAACTGTTTCTTCCCTAAATAGTTCTTGCATAGTTTGGAGCTGTGCTTTGGGTCATTGTCCTGTAGGAGTAAATTGCCTCCAATCAAGCACTGTTCACTGGGTATGGCATGGTCTTGCAAAATGGAGTGATAGCCTTTCTTCATCAATATACCTTTTACTCTGTACAAATCTTTACAACCACTAAAGCACACCCAGACCATTACTCGACCATGCGTGACAGATGGCATCAACAACTCCTCCAGCATCTTTTCATTTGGTCTGTGTCTCATGAATGTTCATCTGTGTGAAAACAAACACCTAAAAGTAAGATTTGTCTTTTTTTCTAATCTTCATCTGTCCAGTGTGTGTGTAACTTTTGTGCTCAATCTTTTAGTTTTATTTGCCAGTCTGAGATACTACATTTTCTTTGCAACTTTGCCTAGAAGACCAGTACCCCAGAGATGCCTCTTCACTGTTGACACTAAGGTTATGTGTGTACTTTTTAATGAAGCGGCATCTGTTTGTCAAAGTAGACACTAATGTATTTGTCCTCTGGCTCAGTAGTGCACTAGGGCCTGCCACTCCTTTTTCTATTCTGGTCAAAGCCATTTTGTGCTGTTCTGTGAAGGGATTCTGTGTGCTACACATATAGTTGCATGTGATAGGCAGTTTCTTGGCAAGTTCTCACATGGAATAGCCTTCACTCTTCATAACAATAGACTGACGAATTTCAGTAGAAAGTTATTTTTATCGGCCCATTTTTAGCCTGTAATTGAACCCACATTTGCTGATGCTCCAATATACCCCACTAGTTCAATGAGTGCCAGTTTAAGTGCACAACAATTTTCCACTGTGCTAACAATTGCAAAAGGGTTTTCTAATGATTAATTACCCTTTTAAATAATAAACTTGGATTAGCAAACACAATGTGCCATTGGAACACAGAACTGATGATTGCTGATTATGGGCCTCTGTACGCCTACATACTGGAGATATTCTAATAAAAAAATCAACCCTTTCCTGCTGTAACAGTCATTTACAACAATAACAATGTCTACACTGTATTTTTGATCAATTTGGTGTTATTTGAATGGATAAAAAATGCTTTTCTGGAGCGCTTGGTGGCAGCACCATGGTGACAGCATCATGCCACAAAGCATAATGCTGCCACCACCATGCTTCACTGTGGGTATGGTGTTCTTTAGGTGATGTGCAGTATTGTTTTTGTGCCAAACATACCTGTTGGAATTATTGTGCCAAAATGTTCAACCTTGGTTTCATCAGACCATTATACATTTTCTCACAGTGAAGCATGAAGCATGTTTGTTTTTGCAAACTTCAGCCGGGCTTGTATGTTTTTGTTTCTAAGAAAAGGCTTCCGTCTTGCCACCCTACCCCATAGCCCATTCATATGAAGAATACAGAAGATTGTTGTCACATGTAGCACACAACCAGTACTTGCCAGAAATTCCTGCAGCGCTAATGTTGCTGTAGGCCTCTTGGAAGCCTCCCTGACCAGTTTTCTTCTCATCTTTTTATCAATTTTGGAGGGACGTCCAGTTCTTGGTAATGTCTGTATTGTGCCATATTTTCTCCATCTGATGATGACTCTCTTCACTGTGTTCCATGTTCTATCTAATGATTTTGAAATTCTTTTGTACTATTATCCTGACTGATATCTTTCAACAATGAGATCCCATTGATGCTTTGGATGCTCTCTGAGCACCATGGCTTTTGCTCTTTATTTGTGAGTTAAATGATGGCAGGTGTGTAATGATTTCTATTTTACATGAGTTTGAATGTGATTGGTTAATTCTGAACACAGCCACATCCCAAGTTATAAGACGGTGGGCAAACTTATGCAACTAGGCTATTGTAAGGTTTTTTATTTTTCCCCCCACAAAGATTTCAGTTTGTTTTTCAATTGAATTGTTCATATTATAGGTCACATTAAAGGTGGGAAAAGTTCTGACATGATTTATCTTTGTCAAATTTTTTACATCACAAGAACCTGGCATTTTAACAGGGGTGTGTAGACTTTTTAATATCAACTGAAGATTTGCATGCAAAGTCCCTAAATTCCAGATACCGACCGTATCGACCATACTGTCTCCTTTGATTTGAGTGTATTTTTATTAATATCAGATTAGCCTCCACCAGGCAAAACTACTTCTTGTAATAACTACAGCCAAGCACAGAACACAACATAGGCATGATCAACATTTGTCTAGTATAGGGGTATTTTCTGATCAACATTTAGAGGGCGGCATCACACTCACAATGAATCCTGCAATTTGAGTGTAATTTTATTCATATCGGATAAACAATTTAGGAACCCCCACATCCTGTATATTGTCCCTCTTTTTAAGACTTACGCAAGTATTTGGACAGTTTACTTTTACATGTTTTTTTTATTAGCTGATTGTGTATGTTTGCATCATTAGTGCATGCAAACATCTGTCAGTGTTTAGTGTTAGTACTTCCCTTTGCACTGCTGGTGTCTGACAACATTGTTTGGTTTGCTTAAGCAATACAGCATGAAAAACATATACGACAATTATAGTTAGATGTTTTATTTAATTTTTTGTAAAAGTTTTTGAGAATCAATCAGTTAAATATATATATATATATATATATATTTATATACATATAGTGAAAATTCCAAGGGGTTTGTCGACCAAGGCTGGTTCCCTATTTCTGCATGCAGCAGAAATAGTCATTTCCTAAATAGTTGCTTCGACAGACACACAGACAGACACTATAAAAAAAAGTAAGATCGTGAGGAATAGGTTTTACTCTGTAGAAGGAAAATAATAATAATTCTGAAGAATAACAAACAAACAAATCTGTTATTATAAACAGGTACTTTCAAGAGAAGTTAGATATCCACCAAAAGGGATTCCCTCAGCTTTCT
Organism: Esox niger; assembly: GCA_016801105.1. NCBI lineage: Eukaryota > Metazoa > Chordata > Actinopteri > Esociformes > Esocidae > Esox > Esox niger. Next base: position 10,536 of record JACXGJ010009136.1, read on the forward strand.
CCATTTCCTAAAAAGAGAAATAGTTCTACTGCTGACCTTTTAACATAAGTATTACAGCAGAATAAGTCCTTTCTTTCTTCAGTTCTCTCTTTAAAATATAATTAAATATGCTATTCTTAATTTTTTTGCCATTGTTTATGTACAACAAAGACATTTAATTAGCAAAAAGGTAGTAAATTAGGCAATGGCTGGAAAGAAATAACTACACACCTGGAAAAACCATGGCTAAACCAAGCAGCCTGTCTTCTTCAAATGCACAACTAGTGATGTTTTTCACATTTTTCAAATGGCACCCCACAAACATTTTCTTCTTTAGAGTTTTATGTGGAGACGGTTTAAAATGGATTTTGGGGTCAATCCCACTATTGCAGTACATAACCAGTCATACATGTGTAGTCATTAAACTAGACAAAGACATCTCAAATACAAATTGAGGGAAATAATAAATACGAATACAGAATGGAAAAACAAGTTGTACGGATTCAATTAAAAAGGTAAGCACATGAATAAAAAGCTGAGGAATTGATTAAACAAAAAATATTAGCCTTGATCAAAAACAATTTTTTTACCATGACCCCATAGTTTTGCAACCAAAGACAGAATCATGTTGGAGAGAATCAGTGGATTTGAGAGCAGGTATGGTATGTAGAATATGTGTTTAATCTTTGGTAAATATGGGATCAGCACCAACTAAATCTGTAGAACAGCAATGCAGGGGCCTAAAAACCAGTTGCTGGCCAGGCTACTTGTGTTGACACTGGTAGTGTTATAAAAATGACTAAAAATGCCTACTAACTTGCTAGCAAAAATCATAATTTAATCGAGGTCTAAAGTTTTGGCTGTACTTTTTTTACTTACAAATGCAACTACTGTAATATAAAATAGCAATTTGCTTGCAAGTATGTATTCAACATGTATTCACAAGAAATCTAAGAAAACCTGCAAACATATAGCGATGAGTTCCGGGAGGATTAAGCCTAGGTATTGTCATTTGACTGTATTAAAAGATCAGTGAGCCCAACAGTAAATGTGATCATGCTTATATTCTTAAAGAAATACACCTGAATGCTTCAAGATTGTTCTCTAAATACATAGCAAGACTAGGTACCGAAACCAAACATTTCAAATGGTACCCGTCCCTAATTATATGCCAGACACCATACTTAATTCGAAGATATTTTATTATTTATTTTCCCTCATCTTTTTAAATACCATACCCGATAATGACCAAACAAAAAACAGTTTTTAGAAATCTTTGTAAATGCATAAAAAATCTAAAACTCAAATATAAGTACTTGGTTCTTGTAATGTCTAAAACTATAAAAGCATGTTGGCACAAATGATGTTAGGATTTAACAGTCACAGCTCAAAAAACAGAACATAGCTTCCGTGTGTAAACCAGCTAGAAAGATCCGCAGGCACTGAATAATTGTCTCTGGAACCCGCTCAGATAGGCGACGCATTGTGGTCTAAAGTAGACAAAATAGAAATCAGAGTTCTGCCAGTCATGGGGGATAGAGTTTTTAGATACCTGATGAATGTATTGCCCTAAATGAGGCTTCTGGTTACTGTAGTGGGATTTGTTTGGTCCCGTAGAATTGATATTAATCTGTTTTTCCTAAAAATCCTGGAATATCAGTCCACCATCTTATTATGTTTACCGTCACGGAGGTTCTTGATCCTTAAGAGTGAGTGCTTGAAGAAGGCTGGAATGACTCACAACAACAACGAACGTCAGACGAGCAGAGAGCTAGAGAGGCGCACCTGTCTGAAACTTCAACCTCCGCACTTGCCTGTCATGAAGGTTGATCCACACAGCTAGTTAGAGGGGAATGGGAGCCAATGCAGATCAGGTGGAGAATGTAAATGAGTTATGGCCTGCTGAGTGTGTTTGGGTTACAGGCTGTGACTGAGCCAAGCTGTAGCATCACCGCCCACCTAACCCATTCCTCCCAGTCGAGAAACCGCCGTAATCTTATGTTGGTTTTATTTATAGTGCATACCTCAGTTTTTTTGGTCTCATGTTCCTTTTTGTGTTTTTTGAGTTTAAATAAAAACCCTCAAGCTAAGACTGTCTGTTCACTGTATTCCTTTGGATTTCCCCCAACACAACTCCAACCAAGGACTTTCAAAAGCTGTAAAACCAGACCCAGGGATGTCAGAGTAAATCAAATATTAATGACCTAACAGAGGATCTAAACCTAACCCTGCGTAATACCTAAGTTACAGTCAAAACATCAAAAACAAAACAAATACACAACAAGAAACTAGCTCCCAGATAATACCAGAGATTTTAAGCATGCCCCCAGATATGGCGCTTTAAGCTTGAAGATTTTAGACTAGCCTAAATAGACAGTATAGTGGAATATCAAAAAGTATTCACATCTGCTCCAAAACATATTTTTGATACAGTTGCTGTTGAGTAAAAAGTGAAATTCAACAAATGAACTGTCAAGGTCGTGACGTTGTGGAGATACGGACCTGGCGCAGGCAAGTTTGTCAGTCGGTGAGGTCTTTAATATTCAAACACAAAAACAACAGAACAGAAAACACCGAGCACTTGTTGATAATGGGTATAAAGCAAATGGCAAAACGAGAATAAAACTCACCACACACATTAGGACACACCATAACATGGAACACTTGCCTGCGCCTGGTCCGTATCTCCACAAAGACACGACCATGACAGAATGACTAACCAAACAATGTACCATGTAAGAGCACGGCAGAATTGGACGGTAGGGGAACTCCTCGGTTGGCCGTACAGCAACACAGGAGGAGTGTTGTTTCATTGTGTTTACTTTAATTTAGTAGTTTTGCCCCAGTGCTCTGTGTGTTTCTGTTGTTTTGTGTTTTTGTGTAATAAAGAGTGCACCGACTGTTACCCCTGCCTGCGCCTGGTCCGTTAACCCCCACAACGTCATGGTCGTGACATGATCTTGGCCTTCACCTCAGCATTGATACATTCCTGACCTGTGACAATATTTGACTAAAATATTAATTACTTCTGTCCTTGTACTTCTTGGTGCAGTCAACATCACTGATTACACTGTTACATTGGAGGGATTGGAAACCCATATTGGACTACACAGACAGGTTGTTGCTTGGTATAGATTGTATCTATGAAAGATATCAATTCATAAGTGTGGATGGTATGTCCTTAGACAAATTGAAGGTACACTTTGGTGTTCTTTATGGGTTGGATTTGGGACCAATTTAGTTTTATCTCTACAGAGCGGTTTTGAACACACAAATTTACCCTAGTCTTTGACTATAATATGAAGACCCGAGAGGGAATCTCCATGGAATTAGATAGTTTTATCCTGGGCTAGGCTGAATCTGTGCCTGTGACACAGGTCCTGTGTGCTGCTTGTTGGTGAAACACACAAAATTGTCACTGCTGACGACACAAAGCTGTACACTCCAATTAAAGAACAAAACTGCCTTCCCAAGTGGAATGCATTAAAGATCTGGGTTTGAGATCTGGGCTTTGAAATTAGAGAGGAAGACCCGCACAAACTATTTTGCCTATATATCAACTAAAATGTAATCACTATCATGCAGTTAGGCAGTTGTGGTCAGAGGAGAGCAAAAGCAGTTACATGTATCTGCAGCAATCAGTATAATAAGAACAGGATCAGCACCAGATATACTTCTACAGTCACGTACACTATATGGCCAAAAGTATGTGGACATGCCTAATTATTGTGTTCTAATTACTGAGTTCAGGTCTTTCAGCCACACCCATTGCTCACAGGTATATAAAATCCAGCACACAACCATGAGATCTCCATAGATAAACATGAGCAGTGCAAGGGGTCGTTATTAAGAGCTCAGTGACTTTAATGTTACGTGACATTGTTAGGAAGCCACCTTTGCCAAAAGTCAGTTTGTGATACTAGATATGTTTAAAGTTAAAGGCAAAACTCAAGTTTTCTGAAAAGGAAAATAAGCACACTGCAGATTTTCCTAAAATTGAACATATTGTGATTTATAAATGTATTTCATTGTATACATTAATTTTGTAGAAAGCATTAATAATACAAACTAGATGAAGCCCTACAGTCTTAACAAATGACTAAATGGTTAAAAAGGAGATTTAAGAACCATACATTGAACAAAGTAGTCGTTTTTTAAATGCTTTTTTAACAGTAGCTTGTGATTTCTCTTTGTGCCTGATGTGAGCGATATCATTCTAAGACCTATTTTCATCATGCAGAAAACTAATGGCAAGTGATGATTTTGCAAAATATGAAAACTAAAATAAACCAAATGTTGTAATATTTCAACGGCAAACACAAAAAGGTGAACTTAAGGCCACATGGGTGAACTTCCCCTTGTTAAAATGTTTAGGCAACACATAAGCATAGCTAGAGAACCCAAGGGATGCACTGACTCAGCTACATCAGCAGATGTAGGGGCTACTCCTACTACAGTCTCAGTTTCATTATAAAAACCGGGCAGACTATTTAAATCAGGGACTCACTCATTTCTGCTCCAGTATGCTGGTGGTCGTACTAGCATGAGGTTGCAACCCACCCACAGCCCCAGCCTCGACCTGTTTGGTTCTGTTTCCTTCTGCAGGGGGGATTGGCACTGCATACATTGCTCTTTGTCTGTATTTATTGCTAATAATTTCACTGTCTACTGTATCTAGATTTGGAAACAAAACTAGTCTGATTGTTGTGTGCACCGACCCAGGATGTCATCCTTGTGAGGTTATTATGAATGTATGCACACTAAATGAACGGTTGGATTCATGCTCTCTTTGGCTCCTCTTGGCAGTTTTTTCTGACCCCAGGTTCTGGTCCCACTCACTAAGCAGGACTGCAAGCTTAGAGTCAAATGTTCATCCTTAATGTTGGGAACAAATCAATAAATAAACTTGTAACACCTGCAAGCTATAACCACAGGCACTGCCAAGGGGTGGCTGGGGGAGGGGAGGGTCACGCACGGCCACCCTGATGCAATTGTTGGCCAAACTTGTTAGTTGCATATGCATAATATGCTTCTATATGATATTTTACATTAGCTACTGTTCATTTAAAAGTAAAGTACGTAGGATATTTTCATTGAAAATGTGACTCGGGTAGTGACAATGCAGCCAGTCTTTTGCCAATCGCCTTTGGCAAGAATCCCTTTGGCTCTGTTCGTGAACATGCTACAGCCTGGAGGTAGAAAATGTCAGCAATAAAGAGCTAATAAAAGAAATTCAGACAGAAGTTGCACCGGCAGCCAGAAATTACAACAAAATAATGCAAGAGTGAGAAAAAAATATTGTTTCAGCAGCATTTCCAATGTGGAAAAGCTATTGACTTTAAATGGGATGGAGTTTTACTCTACCACTTTTTCTTCCGGTGTTACGGTTTAAAAGGTGTTTATTCAGCTGCAGACTGACACTTGGCTGGAAGACTGGGATTCTCCTTGGATAGGTTACCTTAATGTCACTGGTTGAATTCTCAGAATCCAAAAGTCATTGAAAATTTCTAGTTTTCCCTTTCAGATCGAGTGCACCACCTGTGGTATGTGGTACCACATAGTTTGTGTTGGTAATTCCTCCACAAAGGGGGAATATTTCTGTACATTTAAAAAATAAATTCATTGATTATATAACTCATTGTTTTTTCCTTCAGTCACAGTAATGTGTCACTCCTGTTAGAAATCAGCCATGTCGTATAGTGTTAGTAATAATAACTTGCGTACTTGGTTGTCAAGGGAGAATAGTATTCAATGTTTATTGCAGCATATTGATAGTCTATTAGCACATGATTTTACAGGCTCAAACTCTTCCCTTCTCTGCTTGTCTCTCTCTACTCTCTCAAATGTAATGTGGGGTACAAGCTGTTAAATACCTTGAGGGGCGTGTTTACCTAGCATAGCCAAGACCCTAACCCCCACACCAAATGGTCAATGTAAACATTCCTGTGGTTACCAGAGCGCAACCGACAGGGAGAATCTTAACTTTTTATTATTCTCAATATCTAGACACATTCACTTCTAATGAAACGTACATTCATATTGTAGTTGTTAATGCTCAGATCCCACTCTCCTTACGACTGTAAGATGACTTGCATTGCATATTGAACTTGATCTTGACTAAATGACCATTTGAATGATTTATTTAGTTTGAATGATTGATTAATGATTAATTTATGTTTGCAGCATTTTGAACAGGCATCGATACAGTCACCTATATGATAATTCCTGCCCAAGGATTGTCATTCCAAGCCTTTTCTAGCATCTGGAAATGTCACAAGTTAATCCGAACACAGCTTAAACTGTACCATCGGACAGGAAATTAATACATTCAAATTATTACATACAAATTCTTGAGCATTGTATTTGAATAACTAACTTTACATAGCTCCCAGTGCCACTAACAACTTGGCTAGTTACCCAATGAAAAATGAGAAGCTGGACATGGAATTAGCACTTTCTGGACTCGCAAAAAGTTCTGTGTGTCATTATACAGGTTGTTCAGCTTGATATTGTGATACCCCGATACCGACTTTAGCACCCATAACCACTAAGCTAACTTTAGCTAGCTTACGGTTATGTCACTGGCTAATCTAACTTAATCCAATTTACTTAAAATAGGGTCCTGGAGTGGCCTAGCCAGTCTCCAGACCTTAATTTTATAGAAAATCTGTGGAGGGAGTTGAAAGTTTGAGTTTCCAAATGTCAGCCTCGAAACCTTATTCACTTTGAGAAGATCTGCAAAGAGGAGTGGGACAAAATCCCTCCTGAAATGTGTGCAAATCTGGTGGCCAACTACAACAAACGTCTGACCTCTGTTATTGCCAACAAGGGTTTTGCTACCAAGTACAAAGTAATGTTTTGCAGAAGGTTTCAAATACTTATTTCACTCATTAAAATGCAATCCCTTACCTGACTTTTCCATTGTCAAATTAATTAATGTCAGCTGAAGAGCACTCTCTCTTGACAAGACAGTCTTGCCAACGAGCAGTAGCATACTGTAGTATTAGCATACAGTAGGTGATCCTGATAGCCAGCTTCGTCACTGTCTTTAAGGTTATACATGTGTTTCTGTACATTTAACAAATGTTATCCTTTTTTGAATAATTATTTTTAATAATATAGAATGGTTCTAACAAGTTAAGTGGCTCTTACACTACAAATAAGGTAACTAGCTATCTGAGAAGCCAGCTAACCTAGCACCAATGCTAGCAGTGTATAGCTGATATTATTATTTTCAGTTGTAGTTTTAGACAAGTTATATTTGTATAATGGAAGGGCCAATGCTGAAGAAAAATGCAAGATATTAGAATGTTTTGGCGAATGCAGAGAAATGTACATAGACAGTTCACAATAGCTAGCACCATAAGCAGAAATCCCGGGGAGAGGATCGAGGGACACAACCCCCACATCGAGGGGAAATCTATGATTAGTACCCTGCAATTAATTAAAATAAGCATTACTATGTAATGTCAATAATATTAATATGACGCAATGAAAGCACCTGTTCTGATTTTTGATACTCAATAGCGTGTTTTTAAGCTTACGATACCCCGCCCTTGGCCTCACAGTGCAGTGATCCACTGCCCCCCCAGGTAGAGTGCATGCAGAGGCAGCACAACCATTAGGCAAACTTTTATTGCCACCCTCTCAAAAGTGACCACTTTTTCTTCTGCCAACAATGTTAGCAATAATAGTAGTTTAGCAGCTGCAGCTAGTACTAAAAATGTGAATAGCTTAGCGGCTGCAGCTATTCCTGAAGACGATTTGACATTGACTGGCCATGAAGAAAACACAATGGACCATTATCACGAACAGACACCAGAAGAGACAATACATTAAAGAGGTGCAGAGAGAAATAAACAACCAGAGATAAGACATTAAAGAGGTGGAGAGAGAAATAAACACAACCAGAGACAAGACTTTGAAGAGGGAAAGAGAGAGCAAAAACAGAACCAGGATATTAAAGAGTGAGAGAGAAAATGAACAGAACCTGAACATTATATAGGGGGAGAGAAAGCAACAGAACCAGAACCAGGACATTAAAGAAGGAGAGCGAGAGAAATAAGCACAATCCTAACAAGGACACTAAAGAGGGAGAGAAATCTACAAGAGAGCAAGTTATATGAACGCATTAATCAAAATGTAGAAACATTACATTTGAACAACATGACTTACTGAAGTCGTTGTGGATTTGGCAGCATATATCCATAATTAAATAATTTTCCAACTTGTGGATTTATTCTCTTCCAAAACGTAAAATGCAAAAATGCAAGTGTCTTGGGAAGCGTCATTTCCAATCAATCGTAAAACAAAAGAAGGTTATGTGGGGGATTTTATATATAAAATGCATAAATAACCTTATACTTATGAAACTATTAATGTGCAATGTATAATCACGTAGTTTTATTATAAACATATTAATGTGGAATTCACACTCAGGGGAAATGACTTCTGGGATAGGACGGATTACACATACAGACAATGTCTATGTTCATCATAATATATGTGCCTTATGCTGAGTCATGAGCAGGCAATTACCATGTGCCCACGGAGTGGCGTTTCTAAAGTTTAATGCCTTTGTATTCACTGTTGGGGTGTCCTGAGTGTGGCCCGTGAGCTGGTCATAAAGCTTACTCTTTGATAAGAGATGACCTGGGTGTGGCCCATGAGATTATCGTAACAGATTTTCCACGGCAGTCTGTTTAAATGGTTGTCGGTATGGCTTAGAAGGTCAAGAATAACATAATTTAGGGGCCTCAACCAGTCTCTGTCTAGGGCCCCCAAATCATTAGAGTGCATGGATGTTAAGTCGTCGGTGGTTGACTTTCAGTAAGTAGGTCAAACAAAGGATATGTTAGACATTTCTTTACCACTCAATACTATAAAACACATTCATAACCTTCACCAGCCTTTATTTTTGTTGCATTGAATTTCAGGTCATTACATTATCTTAGCTATCGGTTAAGTTACATTTGCTAGCAAGCTACAAATATGTCAAGTAGTGTTTGCAGTTGTTTCAATTCGAGTCAATGAGAGAAGCTTGCAATGCTATGTAGTGATCCTTAGCTGGCAAGGGGACAGTGTTTGTGTCTACCGTCTGAAAGGCACTCAATGCAAGTATCTATTGTGAGGTTACGTTGTGTAAGTTTGTTTTATGTTGGTAGGGTTCACACTCACAATAGCTGAATTTACAGAGCTATAGTAGTGCGCAAATTAAAACAGTATTATAAAACTACATACTGTAGTTGGCTGTCTGGCAGAATTATCTAAGGCAGACAGTAGAGTGACTGAAAGCATCACCCATGTTGAAGAAGAAAGAAAAGACCAGGTCATCAGGAGAGAAGTAAGAATGCTAGGTAAAGAAAATTATTACAAGCACGTTCCATGTTTAATTTATTTTACCTATATTTTTTAAATGAGCTAAACTTTTTTAAATGAGCTAGAGAAGCCCCCCATCGGAAAAAATAATCCAATCAGTTAAGATTATTTGATGGTAGTTTTGTTTGTTCAGAAAAAAAGCTTGTAGTTGAGATCAATTTAAATGTTATAAGTGTTTTGGAAACCTCAATCTATTAATTTTCATGCAATATAAACATCCACACATTTTCAGCATGTGACACTGTAAAATGATTGTACAACTATTGATTTGCTGTCTGGAATAAATAACAAGAAAAGACATACTCCCCTAATGTTGGTTATGACACTGGTTGAATTTGTCAAAATTAAACAGTGCGTTTAATAGTCTTATTTAGGCATGTCAAGAAAGGCTGAGGATATGAAACAAAAACTAGTAAAGTAAATTAATATACAAAACCATTACTTAAATTTCACATGGCTCTTCTTATGTTGAGAAACTTCACACAAACCAGATATGGTTTGGCTGTTAAAATGTCTAGCCCGATACATTTTAATCTAGCAATTTCCGTGACTGGTGTTTCTTGTAGGATATGTTCTATACCAAATGTTAGTATTTTATTGTTATTGTGGCAGGGGTCTGAGACAGGCATTAGAGTAGAACAGGGCACCACCCATGGTTATGAGATGAGAGGACCAACAAGTCCTTTCAAGAATTTGGAAGCTAGACCAACAAGAATTTGGAAGCTAGTGCTGAGGAAATGACTGTATAGTAATTCTTTAAACTATTAATGTGGTCCAATATTGTGGAAGTTTCACAATAGAAAGTTACACTGTGTTTGCCATGTTTTGTCGGGAACTGAGACACAGGTCAGTGACATTTTGAGTACAGATGCCAGGGATAGATCCACAACAAGATTTAGGGATCAGCAGTTTAACAAAACCAATTCAACCACATCCCAAGTTTATTGTTACACAGAAACAAGCTGACAGAGTTTTGTAATTTCAATAGAGTTGATTGAAAGATTTCCCATGGCTACATTATAGTGCCTCTTTAAAAGGTGTTATATCTTTTCAATGCGTCAAAGTATAACAAAAGAAATTCACGAGTTCCACTACTATAACAAATAGTGTATTCTCAGAAATAAAAGTTTAAGAGAAATGTATTGTTTTTATAAATGTATTGAAAATAAACTATAATATCTTATACATAAGTCTTCATTCAGTTATTGCCTTTGCCAATGATCACACAGTGTTTCCCTCTTTGTGTAATAAGAGCAGCGCTCTGCCAATGCAAAACAGGGATGGGCGGCCACAGTATGGCAGTGCATCACAGGATGAGAATATATATATTTTTAAATTCTTAACAAACTGCACGCAGTTTACATTGCACGAGCATCAGAGCAAGAATGTCCTGCAAATAATGTTCAGATTATTGAGCTAGCAAGTGAGGTCAGAGAAACATAATAGGCTGTCTGTGCACGCGCACATCTGCATGGAACTGTCAGTAAGTGGCTGGCATTATGATAAAATGTGTAGCTATCGTCTGAGAGAAATTAAAGTTAAGAGGCTAGCTTGCTCTCTGTTACAACTCCATAGCTACAATCGGCTACAATAGATAAGTGTCGTGCAAGCAACATTAGAGATTCGACAGCAACAGAAATAATTCTGGTTCTGGTATTTTGCCTTCAAAATGAAGGTCTGCAATGAAAAGCATTTTCAGCGGAATAAGTATGTGTGAAAAATATAAACAAAACAGAATGACTATCCAAATTCCCTTTTACATGAAGAAAATAATATTATAAGTTAGAGCACATTAAGAAATGGTTAGAGATTAACTAAATTAATGTAAAGGACTTATCAAATTAAAAAAATCATATTTTACTGGTATTCTTGTTCATTTGCTGCTGCTCATCAGCTTTGGATATGGATTGTTTTGTAAATCCAACAACGCTGTTTTCTCGTCTCCCACTGTAATATACAGGGGATACCTTTTGCCTTGTAAAGGAAAAACTATTTTGTGCCACACCAAATGTATTGTAAAAAATATACAATACATTCAAATATAATATAAATATACAATATAAAAAAGATTTGTCCAGAAAATTATGTCAAATCAAGGGGCACTGTGTGCTACATCGAAAACATCTTTGTGTCATTTAAAACAACAATTATGCTTTGTAGCACTCCCCCATGACCATTATGTTTACATGGACAAACTATTGGCTTGTCGCCAAAAATGTTACACTCTATCGCTGTTTCCTCAGTATATTAAAAAAATGTCTGGACTAAAAGTCCTCCTTTCTTTTTAAAGGTCAAATATAGAGTTGTTTCTCCTTTTACATGAAGGAGAAAGTTCAGGGAATCCCTTCAAAATCTTCACCAACTCTCAGAAGACACAACATTTATTGTAAAAGATTTGTCATTTGTCTGTTGTCATGATCTCACTCCTTGGCCAAGGAGTAAGATATCCTACGAGAGAGATGAGATAGAATGTGGAGAATTTTTGCTTGGGGATTTCCGCTATACATTCCATCTGGAAGTTTGCATTGTGATTTCCCAGGCCTCTGCCTGAGTGGAACCAAGCTCCTTGCCCGTGCTAGTATGTTCTGCTAATATATGTAGCATGAGCAAATTGAAGGAAATGAAACAAAGAGGTAAATGGATAAGAACAGATTCTTAAGCAGTGAGTTGATAATGAGAACCTCTGTGTGTACATGCATTGTCGTGTCATTTATTCATACTTGTGAATTGACCTAAAACTGAAAGTGTGTTCGATATGACCATGTCAATATAGCTATGTTGGGATAAAAGTTATAATTCTAGTTAATTTTAGAATCAGCGTTAGAATGTATTTGTTATCATTATTAATAATATGGAGGTCATTCAAAAGAATGGCTGTGGGAAAAAGCAGTAATGGAAAGAAACAAAAGTAATGAATATACAGAACAATAAATAATAGTACAAGCCGACCGTAGGACATAAAATACGCTGTCTGCACAGTACCTCAAATAACAGTTCCATTAACATAGAGGCGACCTGCCAATAGGCAACATTATAGGCCGAGCACAGGCATGCAGACAGACTGCAGTGCAATGCCTGAGGACAATGTAAAAGAGAGAAGAAAGAAGCAAACCATATTAGGGCTGACTATATTAGGGCTGCTTTGCTTGCACTGTTGGTCACATGGGCCAGCCTATGGCGGTGGTGCTGCCTACAGAATGTTGCAGTTTTCCAGCACCTTCTCAGTGTGCTCACCATGTTGCTGAACCTGGTATCACCATTTGATGGGGAAACTGGGATAGGCTCGCCCCATCAATGAGATCGCAGGGTCATTGCCACCATGCTGTGCCCTTCATGTCCACAGGTGAATATATAATTTCTTATTGTAAGATAGTCACAATGTACTTCAATTTAAAGACCTTTTTGAATTTAAGAGCAGGTATCCTTAAACTTGAGAGCAGGTATCCTTAAAACAGGTATCCTTGTATGCATTTTGAATCCTTTTTTTACAGTGAATGTAAGTGATTTTAGCCTTCATTGTTTTGTAGTACTACTTAAAATCTCTTCCATCAATATTTATAGGATATTATTCTTATTACTATTATATATCATACTTTGTGTATTTGAAATAATTTTCCACCCTGTTTTTTGGAATAAGTAAATTAAGAATCCCATTTCCACAATGCCATGGCATTTGATAATATGTTTTTTAAACAACAGCTCAAAGTCCTTCATACTGGTAACATCCATTGTCAGCCTGTCTTACAAATAAATGCCCAACAACTTAATGGTAAAACTAATCTAGACATAATTCTAAAATACGTTTGATATGGCCAATTGTTCACCATCATTGTAACTAAAAATTGTTCACTCACAAAGCTATAGCTCAATGACCCTTGAAATAACCAATAGTTAGGTTTAATACTTTTAGAATATTAACTAACAGGGTTGAAATTGTTGTTAGAAAATGTATAAATTGCTAATAGAAATTCATTTGTAATGTCACTATTGCTATTTACTGTATATTGCTATTTTATGGTAATTTACACACTTATGTTAATTTACTTATAAAATGCTGGTCCTGAAAATAGCCCAAAAAATATTAGAATAGAGGACATTTGATATCTTTGAAAATGTAAATCTATATGAATACATACATTGTTAACACATTCAGATAGTTGTAGAGACAGTTTTTGGTTACCATTTTGAATGTAGCTGGCGCCTATTTCCTGATTTGAATCCTGAGCCGTGAGATGATGGTTCTGTTTACTGTATCAACCTGGGCTGGGGCTGCATGCAACTCCTACCTGTTGTGTATTGGTAAGTTTCATTTCTGGACTAACATTAAAGTTAATTTCTATGACTCATATTCTACCTGCTCTATCAGCGTGATGAATCAGTTACTCACTTCAGGGAGGCCAGACTGTGTTGCACGGCATAGTTTCCTTCACAACATCTAAATATCTAGGTCCTACCAATGTAACGCACAAGCTAATACCTGTTATAAGATACTCATCACCTGAAATATATTTGTTACCTGCTACATTAACAACTCACATTGAAATGCATACTCCAGGTAAACAGATCAAATAAATAGAAGATGAAAGATAGAAGATATCAAATACAAAGAAGTGCCAATAAAATGAACATCACTGTTTTGTGAATGGTTGAATGGTGGTTTTCCAGTTTCCACAGAATTGACGTTCTTTACTGGACTACAGGGACAGAACTTGTGGAATCCCCGACCAATTCAGGACAGAACAACAATCTTAACAATAACAGGTGAAAGTAACTATTCACTACCCACACACACTTGCTAGGCTGGGACTGTTCTCAAGGTTCTACAATCACCAGGCAGGTTGAACATTCAAATTATGTATGAACAGGTGTGTACGTGTGTGTGTGCACATTTAATGCGGAACGGCATTATGCAAAAAAAAAAATGTTCCCTAATAATTTACATTGATAATTTCTTATTTGGAATCCATAACAATGTTATGGCCTGCGGGTAGAAACATTGTGAAGCCCCAGTGATCATAGAAGATATATCATGCCATGCCAGCCAATCACTAGCGTAGAGAATAGTAGGGTATCTGGGGTCATTGACTCTTTCTCCAGACTCTGCCTGGTGACAGGGAACTCA
>JACXGJ010009137.1:0-25109 GCA_016801105.1 Esox niger
GATAATAGGCTAGGCAGAGTGGCTGTAAAGGCAGAGTGATAATAGGCTAGGCAGAGTGGCTGTAAAGGCAGAGTGATAATAGGCTAGGCAGAGTGGCTGTAAAGGCAGAGTGATAATAGGCTAGGCAGAGTGGCTGTAAAGGCAGAGTGATAATAGGCTAGGCAGAGTGGCTGTAAAGGCAGAGTGGCTGATTGGGTGACTTGGAACAGAAGGGCTACATGGGCATTGCCCTACAGTGATTTTGCCCTGCAGTGATTTTGCTCAATCCAGGGCACAGCCGGTCATAGAAAGAGATCAATAAAACGGGCATCCTGTTCACAGTCTTAGGTGCCACCGCAGGTGGTCAGGTGTCACAGATGGTCCGACATGGGTTTTAACACGTGGCTCACTACCACCAAACACACTGCTTCTACCAGTAGGTTCAAACCTGTGTAGGTGTCAGGTGACAGAGGAAGTGTGTGTGTGTGTGTGTGTGTGTGTGTTGGGGGGGGGCACGGATGGAGGAACTCTCATAAGCTTGTTAAAGCCTTGCTTGTTATGCCCTGCTGATTAATCATGTGAGCACAGGACCCAAACCTCCAGCCAGTGAGGGGTGTGTGTGTGTTCCTGTGTTCGTGTGTGTGTGTGTGTGTGTGTGTGTACAATGAAAAGAAAGTTGGAATATAATAATTGATGCTACACTGCACTTCCTCTGTCTGACAGCAAAATTAAATGATTGTTGACGTGAGTAGGATGAAGGCCTGCAGGTGAAAACGTTGACCAAATGAACTGCAGGAGCGTTTGGACAGTGGCAGGTTTCTATCATTCAAACATACGGGTTCACACATCATTCCCGGGAGGTCTATTACAGGATACAGTTTGTTGCTAAATCAAAGATTTGCTATTGAAAAGCATGACTGCTATAGTCACGTCAATGCAGTATTCATGCAGAACAATCATGAAAGATTCATTCATTTCTCTGTTCAGACTAATGTTATGCGGGAAGGGATTGATTTTCCATTAGGATGTGCAGTAGCTACAGTTGGAGCAGCGCGTCATGGGGTCCTCACAAATCCAGAAACTTGACCTTAAGAATAACATTAACACACAAGAACAGGTCAAGGACAGAACTAGATAAATTCAAAGTATTACACACATTCACACTTGTACCAGTCCCTAACGCATCAGCTCTTTCTACGCAGGCCCTGTTATCCTTATCTCACGGCACCAGTGTTCCATACACACCAGATAAAAGTCACAAACTGTGTTTCACACATTCCGCGTCCTTGGTCCTCGGTGTCAATATTGTGGATTCCACCAAAGCTGTTAACCACTGCTCGGTTCTGCAGTCTGACCCGATTACCCATATCCTAGGAAACTCCCTCTGAAGTGCTAGCATGAACGGCGAGACCGTAAATGGCCAGCTCAGACCTGCAGACCAACTTATATTAAAGCCAAATAGGGCCGTGGGTTGTTGGTTGCAGATAGCGGACTGTGGCGGACTGTGGTTGCAGGAATACCGTTTGAATGGTACTGTAGCTGCAGGTGGGGGATGTTGCCTAGACAACAGAAGTCATGTTTCCTACAACGCCACTCGTGTTTCAGAAAGGAGCAACGCGCTGTTGGGTCCACATTACATCTGAAATGAACTCAAACGCATTAGAGCCAGGCCATCCTGTCTTCGGGCAGCCAGTTCTTGGCTCCAGACACCCACATTTACGACATGCCTGTCATTCAACATTCTTTTTACAGTTATAAGAGTGTTATTTCATGATAGCCGTCCTTCTTAAACGTTGGTTCCACTGCTTTCCTGTGTTTGTGCCAGCGCTAATCCAAAACACTGAGCTTCAGCTGACACTTGAGCAACGTACAACAGAGAGGAATCATTTGGAGACAGAACGACAAAGTCAATACGCACGCAGGCAGCAGACTGCCCAACAACAACACCAAGTCTTTACTGAGAAGAGGATCGAGCTGACATCAAATGCCTCTCTACCTTCTCGGATGAAATCATCAAAAGCCGATCTCCCTTTCACAATAGGTGCCGATGGGATGATCGAAACATTCTGCTGTTGTTGAAAGAAACAAAACACCGTGCCCTTGTCAAAGCATTTAGAATTGATCTGTTTGTTTCACGGCATCCCACAGTAAGGCTCATGTTTCTCCAGTCCGGCTGCAGCAGCAAAGACTGCGAGTTCACACTGTGTTAGGAATAATGAGCTAAACTCGGACACTAGAATCGAACACACGATAATTGTTCTGTTCCCATTAGTGAAACCCAAGGCTGAAGAACACAGCAACTGCTTTTGTCCAGCCCAGGTCAGGCATGTGAGACAGGGGGCAGAGTAGGTAGCAAGCAGACAGTAGACCGTTCAGTACGTCCCTCAGGGAGAGAGAAAGAGAAACGCAGAGGGAGAGTGCAGGGGGCAGAAAGGGAGAGAAACGCAGAGGGGTTAAGACAGAGAGATAAATTGAAAGCGAGAGAAAGATAGAGGGGGGTTGACGAGGGGGGGGGGGTAGAAACAGAATAAGAAAAGAGAGAAAAATAAGATTGGGAGACATTTTAGATCATTCATAGAGAGGAAAGAAAGACAGTGAAAGGAAGGAGCATTATTATTCTACCCCGAAACCTCCCCTCTGATCACCTCCCCCTGCCCCTCCCGTCTGACCACCTCTCCTGTCCCCTCCATCCTCCTGTCCCCTACCTGCTCCTGTCTTCCCCTGTCCCCTCATCACCATTCTGTTCTCCCTCTGAGCAGTCCTTAATCCAGGTATGAGGGCGATCGTCTGCGATGAATTTGGATTACAGGTCACTAAAGTGGCTTAGGCCCTACCACCAAAGCGGAGCTCCAAACACAATGGAGGGATTAACCGGCAATATTGCATTGTGTTACAATATTACCACATAATACAACTGAACTGATTACCACTGAGGTAAATCGGTATGTTACTAAAGTGGATTAGGCCCACACTGGTGGAGCGCTGGTGGAGCGCTGGTCTACTCAAACTCCAGCGTCCACGTATAAAAGAGCCCTTGCGCAGCTATTACTAGGCTAACACTACGCGTCACTAGCTTTCCTAGAGCTCTCTGCAACACCATGGATAGAATTAAAGAGCTCTTTGTATCGCTACATCATTACTCTTGACCGAGGCTGATATGTGGTTTCAGTTAAACGAACATACTTCAAGTGGCTTGTATACCGGGCTGCTTCTAATGGAACTCCTTCCTGTTCCGGCCCAAATGCCTCGATTCAGCCAAACTCTACTCCACGCCCACCGTTAGAAGTATTGGTGTAAGTGCCTGTAAGACGATTTCTTTAGCCCTCCCGCAAAAAAAACTTTTCTCACTGGTTCCAGAAACTAATGGGTTCATTGCAGTGATGAAACACACTTGAGCAAAGTTTTCAGTTTGAGCCGTCGGTCAAATGTGTGGATGGATTAGACTTCTGTACCACTTCACATTATAATACTTCTACAAAATACAACGATAGGCCGAAGTCTCTCAAATCAAAGACATCGGACCAAATAGGATTAGAACCCTTGTCGCAATGACGCAGATGAAATATGAGGCATCACTAAGGAGCCCCCCATACTGGACTCCTTTCAATGCAGCCCATCTGCTATTCTCTAAGGTGGGGTGATTGTAACTCATTATTGGCTAAGGTCCCCATCCCAATTGTTTATTTTTTCTTTATCGATCCACCACATCGTTTGTTCATAAGTCGTTTGTTCATCAGTACACTACCAAAAACAAATATCTATCGGGAATGAGAAGTTTGTATTAAATTAAAAATGTTTACAACAAGTTGGCTAAGGGCATTTTACTACTTTTAAATACTCAAGTCATTTCAAGCGAATGGTAGACAATAACGATATAAACTGTTGTGTAGGGGCTAGTATCCGTCATACTGTGGACAAACTATTATCAATTTACCGTAACTTACAAGCACAAAAATTATGGCGTTTTCAGACTAAAGCCCGACATTGTTTACATTTAACGCGCAGGCAAGCGCGGGTCCGCCCACAAAAAAAATCCCAAATGTGAACCGTGCTCCAGCTCGCTGTTGGCTGGCTGCTGCGACTCACTGCTTCCCAAAGGTAGCAGGGGAAAAGGCTGGAACCTAGGTTTCAGCGCGCGAGGTTTTGCAATAATTCACGATTGACACACACGTCAAATAATAGTTCTACAAAAATAGTGACGATTGCCTCGTAATAATGTACACTATTCAATGTTTCGTCAAGGGATGCTAAGCTAACGCGGCAAGCAGAGCAAACAATTAAACTGATGGCATTTTATCGTGAAGCAGAAGCAGGTGCACGAGCGCGTATTATATATATATATATATATATATATATATATATATATATATATATATACACACTAGCCTAGGTCTAACTCAGCTCTATGGAAATCAGCACAACGTAAACATTGTAGCCTAGGGTACGGAAAGAAAAAACAGGGTGACAATCTTTCTGTGCTCGAGATTAAATAAGAAAATGTGACACGATATCACCGGCTTGAATGACCATTTTAAATCCTCATTCAGACACGGTAGCTATTAGCGTATGCTATAAGAAATTGTAACAGCTAACATACCCCCGTGCAATATACATATACCCATTATATTCGAGGCTGTAGAAAACCATGAGATTCAAACAAACTGCACTTACCTACAGCAGATACATCATCTCTTCCACGTCCGTTTTGATTTACGATAGGCAAGCGGTTAACGGCCAAGCCGCCTAAAGCCCTAATGTATATTACGTTCGTCCAGAAAATATTTCACGCGACCTAAATTGCACTTCATTGGTTGTATTTATCAAAATCAGCAAAAAACAACTCATTTTCGGATGATATCCTTGTTACATTTTGAGCTTCCCATTGGTGCTGCCTATCCGTAAATCCAAGCTTGAAAATCCCCGTTCGAATCGAGTCTATCAATCTGCACGATAGCAGGCGATAGATCTACGTGCCATACAGATGATGCTTGGTTTTCGTAACGCTGTTTTGAAGTACAGATTTGCCCGACAACCGTTTATTTTGGCGACATAAATGTATACACCTATACATGCAGATACCTTCAGACGTTAGTTCATGGACATAATTTACAATGTACGAGTCACACCGTCAGCTGTGTATGAGGTTTAACCGCTTGCGCATGCTGGCCTCTCTATTCCTGCCGAAAATCCGTGGCCACTTGCCACAGGCTCATCGGATGTGAGCACGCGACTGATGCTGAACACGGCCACAAGAGGGCAAGCATGCACATGGAGCGCATTTTCGGTTGTGGCATACCTCGCCTGAGTGAAATTTTCAATTTAACAATAGGATTATCGTGATTTACTATCCCAAGTTGAAATAGACCTTTTTCTCAAAATTACATCCCAGCCTGCCGAAGATATGCGCTGGATCATGTCTACTATCACCTACTGTAACTGCCCAAATCCCCAATGAAATGACTGAGGGGAATTTTTTTATCAAAGTGGGACATATCAAATTCATGTACCATTTGCAGTGTTTATGTGGGGACAAAACCAGGGGTGCACAGAATCTATGAGGGGACGATGCCCATCTTTACCCCCCAATAGATCAGGGCCTGCCCAAAGCGTTTCTAGGTGTGTATGTACATTTTGAAATGCACATACATTATTTCCAAAGTTCATATGCATCTGCTGAATGTCACAGTTACACATGCCATTTTCATAATTCCCCAACATCAATTTAAAAAAAGTTAAACCTCTCTACCACGTCAACAGACAAATGGGCCTTCAATGAAATGGGGTGCAGTTGGTATTTTGGTGGGCCTTTTCCTTTCCATTCACCCATCAAGTCATTTTTAAGAGGCACTCCGGCAAGTGCCGAATGAACTGAATAACCCCGTCCTTTGTCGCCCTCTGGTGGAGTAAAATAATGACTGTTCTCTGTCCACTGGTGCTTGCATCTCCATTTCTTAATATTCAGTGGGGCAAAATTAGTATTTAGTCAGCCACCAGTTGTGCAAGTTCTCCCACTTAAAAAGATGAGAGGCCTGTAATTTTCATTATAAGCACAATTCAACTATGAGAGACAAAATGATAAAAGAAATCCAGAAAATCACATTGTAGGATTTTTAATGAATTTATTGGTAAATTATGGTGAAAAAAAAGTATTTGGTCAATAACAAAAGTTCATCTCAATACTTTGTTATATACCCTTTGTTGGCCATGACAGAGGTCAAATGTTTTCTGTAAGTCTTCACAAGCTTTTTCACACACTGTTGCTGGTATTTTAGCCCATTCCTCCATGCAGATCTCTTCTAGAGCAGTGACGTTTTGGGGCTGTCGCTGGGCAACACAGACTTTCAACTCCCTCCAAAGATTTTCTATGGGGTTGATTGCAGATTCAGTCAACCCAGCCTGGTGCAGGTCTACAATTTTGTTTCTGGTGTCCTTTGACAGCTCTTTAATGTTGGCCATAGTGGAGTTTGGAGTGTGACTGTTTGAGGTTGTGGACAGGTGTCTTTTATACTGATAAAAATTTCAAACAGGTGCCATTAATACAGGTAACGAGTGGAGGACAGAGGAGCCTCTTAAAGAAGTTACAGGTGTGTGAGAGCCAGAAATCTTGCTTGTTTGTAGGTGACCAAATACTTATTTTGCTGAGGAATTTCCCAAAAAATTCATAAAAAATCCTACAATGTGATTCTCTGGATTTTTTATTCCTCATTTTGTCCCACATAGTTGAAGTGTAAAGTGTACCTATGATGAAAATTAGAGGCCTCATCTTTTTAAGTGGGAGAACTTGCACAATTGGTGGCTGACTAAATACTTTTTTGCCCCACTGTATACTGTGCAAAAATGTAAACACAAAATGCAAAGTGTTCGGGTGCTGCCATGAAATATTTTCTGAAAAATGTCCACACACAAATATTTTATTTCTTTCAGGGGAATTTCATAGATCAGAGACTTTGATTCAACTGACCAATTCCCTTAAATAAAGTGAAGCTAAATTAACTTAAGTATAGATTCATGGAAAACATCACATAGAAGGGACAGTATGCACAATTCCCCAGAGATCTAGGGCTGTTATCCAGCATACATAGAGCATGCTAGCCATTTAAGGATCAGATTCATATATATATATATATATATATATATATATATATATATATATATATATATATATATATATATATATATATATATATATATATATAGCGTCGAAAATAAAAAAGACCACTGCACCTTTTTCTATCCTTTACAAAACAGTTGAAAAAGAAAGTTGAGTGAGAAACAGAAGCGTTCAATTTGCAGTGGTCTTGTAATTTTAACCCCTCTGTTCCTCACTCAAAACCTTCCTTTTCAACATTTTTGGAAAAGAAAGAAAAAGCTGCAGTGTGCTCTTAATTTTGCCCAGAGCTGTATATACGCATCTTATTAAGAACGGAAAAACCTCCTGCCACCTGAGAAAGTCAGTCCAGCCACTGTCATCCAGCCACCAGGATGACAGAAACTGCATCAAGCCAAGTTGAAACTGTACACAAAATAACTGTCCACACTGCATTGACACTTTATTCATTTTGCAGCATTTACACATCTTACACTGACACTGTAAAGGTGAATATCAACAGTAAATCTTGGTATATTAGTATTTCTGCTCACAGCTAAATGCTAAACCTTATGTATGATAATTATACAAGGTTAACATGTTCTAACTATGTATTCTGTCTCTAGACATACCACAAGCAGGACCAATAGACAAACTAAAAACTGCAGTAGGTTTACATGCACTTCGCAAATAAAAGGCATTCAGATTATAATCACTCCTACTTATAGGCTTTATAAAAGCAGGCGTCTTCTCTGTAAAATCAGGTAACATCCTCATATTATACGGCCAGAATGAACCCCTAAAGGATCGCAAAAAATATTATACACGCAGTTATAAAAAGGATGGATTAAAAATACTTCTAATGTTTTTTAATTTACAAAATCAGGAATCAGTTTTAACAACTCTTGTTGCCATGACAAGGAGATTGCATTATAACACAGACTGACTAAACCACAGCAAAAAATATTTTGGAATTTTAATATTTTACCAGAAGTATGCAAACACCACATTTTAATCTACAGTAATGACCTGGGAGGCAAGCGAGGTAACCATCTTGCTTAGGGACTGACCGTCAAGGTCCTTCGGCTTGGGCGTTAAATTTACTGGCCCTCGTTTAGATCTTTATTAACAGGGCCCAAGGCTCTTGACCAATAGGCTATCCTGACACTCCAGGGTGGCAGTTTGTTCCACAGCACAATATTCTGTCAGGAACCACACCCAAAACAGCCATGCTCGTTTTGAAATGCAACATAGATTACAAATTCTCACACATAACGAAGGTACAAATATCAGAGAAATATCAAACCCTTTTCTCACAAAGATGTCAATCTTAGAAAACAAATAGTTATATAATATTCAAACAAACATATTAATGATACATTGCCTGAGACCAAAGGGTTAATACATGAACAATAGTCATCATCTAAAAGACTCACAAGATCTCTGCAATTTATGAATATACAGACATCTATGTGGTGTTAAGTTACGTTTAGTATTCTGGACTCCGTTAAAAATATTTGGGGTTCCTTTAATTTTGCACTAAATATCCAGGAGTACTTCAAAATACATCCTGTAAACCTTAGTCAAACAATAATTGGTAAATTATTATTATTAGCACATTAGCCTGGTTCCAGGGCTAAAAAATACATATATAATTAATCTTAAATTAGCACAAAAAACAAGGCCCTTCACAGAGACGTCAATAGAGCTGGGAGGACATCAACAAAAACCCTTTGTGAACAACACATTCATAATGTGTGAAGCAGTTACTTCTCACCCTTAAAATGACCACTGCTTTGAATGTACTTGCCTTTTTTCCCCCAGAATTCTCATTTCTTTCATAATGAACAATATCAGTGAAATATCGGTAACAAGTTGCCAGTTTTGATAAACGAAAGTGACAGTGCCCACTCCAGACTGTAGCAACAGATAATATTAAGCATTCATTACTAGTGTCTTCGTGAACCAGGCCTCTGTAGTCGGCCATGTCTGTTCAAACAGGCAGCTGATTCAGCCCTCGTCAATTGCCCCATGGAATTTAAGACATACAATCTTCAATTTTCCATCTAGCATTTGCTCACTTTCCTTATACTGTGCGTTTCGTTCTCTGAAATATCCCTTTCCTAACACTTTCCTTGAACAACGAAATAAGTTCTAACATCAACCCCAAACTGTTGCTTGAGCAAACTGCTTGATTGTCAACCATCATGTCAGTTAGCCTGTCGAACTCCAGTATTGCCTCGGCAAGGTTCCGTCCAGTCCGGACGTCCTTCATAGCACGTTACTTGACCAACACCAAACCATGTAGGAAACAAGTATTACGACGCAATGGAACTAACAACCTGTAGTTCTATTACGTTGTACAAGAGCATCACACAACTTGGTGTAGCCTTACATTACCAACATCAACTCCCAAGTCTTATCAGAGAGAGGAAGTTCATAGGGCAAACCGAGCAAATGCCAGACGGACCGATGAGTTTTCAGGCATGTCTGTGCTTTCTGCTCAAAATTACAATACATTTGGCTAATAATAGGTTGCCCAGGAGAAAAAAAATTACTGAAAAGAAGAGAGGTTGTCGATGTGGTTAGAAAGTCTGGTCAGATGTCTGGTCCTACGCCGCCCCGGGTCTCATTAATCAGAATGACAGGAATTGTCTGGAGTGAAGAGTCTAGTCAAATCCTAGGCTCTGTTACATCTATGGTCTCTTGAAATAGATTTGCTACTGCTAATCCTTAGAATCAAGGAGGCCATCAAAGGTGCTTGTTCCTCGAAATCTCGGGACAAGGTTCAAATTCTTCAAGCTTTGCTCAAAGCGTGGACTGGAGCATTGAAACAGTGTAGGGCCTAAGCATTGTCTGGAAATGATTCCCATCTCCTCCATTGTTACGTTGCCATTAATGTGAGTGTGAACACCTTAAGAGAAGCGCCGGGGGGGCGGGCAGTTAACTCTCTAACGGGGCACGGAGGGGGATACACCCATCCATTTCCAGAGACTCGGGCCAGCCTTCGTACTTATTACTGTTTTTACTGTTCTTCATGCGCTAGAGGAGAGAGAAGTGGAAAGAGAGAAGGAGAAAAGGGGAGCATGAGCCTGGTGTTACAGTGCCTACATACAGAACCGCATCTTAGGAAGAAACAACAGGTTATAACAGTAAGTGTGCAAATGTTTTATCATGTTTCAGAGGTCAAGTGTCCCCCAGACTCTAACAGATACAGGCGCGTGCGCTACACAAGCATTTAAAGGACATTTGTTTTCTTTGCTCATACGAGCTAAATGTCCGTTTTAGATGGTATTATTCGGCGCATGAATGCAAAAGGACATTCTGTTCTTCTGAGCTCCTTTTCCCAACCCACTGAATTCCAGGTACGTGTGTACGTGAGTAAAATGGTTTCACGGTAGAGGCCCTGCTTAAAGTCAGCACCACCCACATAAGAGCCCAGGCCAAGACTGGCTCTCCGGCAGGGTGATGCGTTAATAAGGTTGGAAGTATGGTCAGCGTACCTGTTCAAATGGACTCTTGTTCTCGATTCCCTTGGCTCCTACAAACACCCAGCTGTCTCTGAAGGTGAGCTCCTTCACGGCTGAGCTACCCAGCTCCTCAAACAGACGACGAGCTTCATCGTTTAATCTGAAATGAAAGCCAGTTATAGTCAATGAGGTTGCACGAGCGTCCATTACGTCACCCAGTGTCCGCCAAATTACTCAGTGACCGATTTACTCTTACTTTTTGATTAGAATGTAACCAATTACTCAGAGTTTGAAGAAAATATCTTCTTTACTGGAGGGAATTTGCACACACTTCTGTTCCACCACCAGAACTACATACAAGGACAGCTGCCTTATTTGGGCTTGTTCCGTGACAAAGAAAGAAAAAAACTGAAAGAAAAAAGAAAAAATTTGCCCGACTCTTACTTTGTTGCAGGATCATCAAAGGAGGCTACAAACACAAGTGTTCCTTCGTGCAAAGGCCTTAGATACTTCAACAGGTCAGTTACATCTGAGAATGAAGAACAGAGAGAATGTGGCTGAATTTAACTGAGCTCTAAACCCGTTCAAGACACAACCTATTAAACGGCAAAAACACAGCACTTTGCCATTTTATCAAAAATATTTTATCATATTCGTTCAAACAAATGTTGTCATGAAAGCTTTTGGATTATTAATTTTTTTAATTATAAGATGCATCAAATTACACATATCAGCACATCAAAAGCTGTTTTCTCCTCTCACCTCCTGCCCACATATCAAAAGATTTGCTATCAATGAGCTCTCCGGTCACCCCTGAGGAGCAGAAACTGTAGTTAGTACAAAGTCAGCAATCTGTTCAACAGTCAGGTCAAATCACAACTGCAGAAATTAACAGATGAAACTCAGCTACCAACGACATATGAACTGCCAGATTGTTCTTAGGAACTTACCATTTATTAAAGCAATGTTCAGTCCTCGACCAACATTGTTCTTCACACTGCTCACAATGCTAAGTGAGAGAAACAGAAAGTTGAGGGTCCCTTTTGTACCATCACTTTACCTGAGGGAGGGTTAACTAGGACTGACTAGGTTTCCCAATAAATGTTACTACCCACTAGACAGAATGAGAGATGGGCTGCTACCAACTCAGCAAACTAAGTTTTGAGGTCATAGAGGTCATCTATTTATGTTAACGGACAAACAGAAGGACGGGCAGACAGGAGGACAAGCAGACAGACAGGCAGACAAACAGACATAAGGACGGGAGGTGTAGAACAAAAACACCAGAGATGAAAGTACCAGACGTGTTTGGGTCATCTTGCCAACTCCGATGGTCGACGAGACAGCACAAATTATAGAGTACTAATCTGGGTCCAGGCTAGGAAGCAACACAGAGACTACAGAGAAATACTTGCATGCAGTTCTTCAGGCAAAGTTAAAGGGCCTGCTCATGGTGAAGAGTTGACAGAGAGTAATGGGAGAAACAAATAGGCGGAGACCATGAAATGGTGCTACAACTGGTTCAAGTACAACAGCCCTGTAATATATACAAGAAATCTCACATCTTATCTTCCAGGCAGATTTTGGGCCCGATGACATTGGCGGCCCCAGAGACGAGGCGGAAAGCCAGATGTTTCTGTGGGCAGGGAGCCGACAGGCCACACTTGTATCTGCGTGGTTTGGGCTCTGAAGGAGGAGACGGCACACCCACAGTCGATAAATAATCCCCCACTGACAGCAAAAAATTGGTGTTCTAAAGAAACAAAGCCTCAAAGTGACAGCTTTTGTAAATGATGGCGTTAACTAGTCACATACCAGCTGTTGGCTCCTCATTGGTCACTGAAGAGAAGACAAACAAGAAGGAATGAAACAATCAATCAACTAAATCCTTAACTGAATCAGTAAGACTGCAAATTCCTTTCATAACCATCTGATCAGAGTTCAAAAGAAGCAAATCCGGCATGCACATCCCATAGATTATTGTATGTATAAGAAAAATAGAAAATGCAACAAAGTGTTGGTCCCATGTTCCATGAGCTAAATAAAATACCCCATAAATGCACAGAAAGCTTATGGGACATTTCTATGATCTAGTTGGTTAATATTGCAAACACATTAGTTTACATCCCTGCTGGTGAGCATATCTCTTTTGTCAAGGTAATCCATCCACCTGAAAGGCTTGATCATTAACCCGGAGTACCTTGTCCAGAGCACCAGTACATGTCCAATTAACAACCAAAGAATGACTGCACGGTGTTCTGAACCCGTCCCACTCACACCAGGATCTTGAGCTGACTGGCACACTGAAGAAGTGTGTTCTTCACAGATGAATCCCACTTTCAATGGTACCGGGCCGATGGCAGATGGCTTGTATAGCGCTGTGGGTCGGAGACCCATACTGGCAGCAGGGTTATGACATGGGCAGATATGAGCTAAGGACAACCAACGCAGTTGCATTTTGTTGATGGCAACTTGAACATTCATGTTCCGCCGGGCACAAACAGCTCTATGTGAAGGGGATGATGCGTTACATGAGGTAAATAGTGGTAACACCTGATACTGACTTGTTTTCTGATCCAAGCCCCTACCTTTCTTTCCAAGCTATCTGTGACCAACAGATGCATATCTATTCCCAGTCTGGTTAAAGCCCATAGATTAGGGGCAAATTAAATCAATTCACTTATGTCCCTCTATGAAATGTTACTCATTTAAAAAATTACTACATTTGTCTACGTTGCATTATATTTTCTGTTCATGTAGAAGGATTTAAAGGACTGGCATTTTATAGAGGAGGGTGTTCTCACTCTTACCGCTGAAGAAGTGTTTCACCACGGAGCTACTGTCACCTCCCAGGATGGCAGTGGCGAGAACCCAGGTGAAGCCCACCAATAGCAACACAGCGACAGCTCGCAGTGGCCCTGGCGCAAACACACACACACACACACACACACACACACACACAATTAAAATAAGATTAGTTGCAGCCACAATAATTCGATGAAAGGCTGATGCATAAAAGAAAACCAACAAACAAACATGGAAAAAATACAAACACACAAACAATTCATACCTGCTAATCTCATTATTGTTTTCTTTTAGCAACAGTGGCAGCCAGGCAGGAGCTCTAGGGATAGAAAAATTGAATTTGAAAGATACAATAACTTAATAGTAACATTACGGACTTAACTGGCAATATCACTGTAGTTTTACTGAAGCAATAATTTAACTAGAAATCTTAGGCATTCAAAAAATATCAACCAAAGATTTTACAGAAGCGGCCAGCAAGATGGCTTTCGGGATGCATTCAGTAATACAGGGCAAAAAAGTGAAGGCAAATAGACAACGCCCTCGAACGTACGATGTTAAACTTCAAATTTATGAAAATATGTACATCGATTCCCTACCTATAGGCTAGAAAACAATGGTTAATGGCTTATCCCTTAGTCGTCAGTTAGGTCCCTGTGGAAGCCAGCGTTGTTGCTCTTATTTCGTGACCTGGGACTTTGCTAATTCTTCCAAGGCAACCTCATCAAGACTTTCGCCGGGGAGATCCACCCTACATTTTAAGACAATCTTTGAAACCGTGAAGTAGCTAAGCCTTTAAAATTTTATTCTGAGGACTCAATAGACTATCAGTAGTGTATTATTCGTTCCAGTTAAAATAATCACGCAGTGATCACCATTCACGCTAGCGAATTTCCGGGATAGTTTGAGGCTTTAGTTACGTTAATCTGGAGTCTGCGCACTGTAGTTTTCCAAAACTGCAGGCTATAGTGATGGGCATTCCGGCTCTTTTCACAGAGCCGACTCGTTTAGTCAGCTCACCAAGATGAACCGGTTCTTTTGGCTCCAAAATGACCCTTGAAATGTTTTTAGTATTTTTTCAAGACAAGCAGTTTGCACATTTTTGACTCTGATCGTTGTTAAAACAACTCTAATTAAATTATTAAACGAAATCATACTGTACCTTAACCACAATGTATTTATAATGCATTGGTTTGTTATGAAAAATTAAGATTTTAAACATTGCGTTTAAAATATAACTTTTTAATGCATATAAACAAAGTGCATATAAATCTAAATATTAAAAACAAATACAATCTGAGCAGCATAATTCCAATGCTTTTGGACCTGTAACCTTGTGAACAGGTTTACCATAGAAAGTATGGACATTTTTGAGAGGCAACTTGGACTTGAGGGAGCACTTATTGAGATTGAAGGTTTTACACTGTATGGTCATTTTATTTATATTTATATTTAATCTATGCACAACATGTACTCATTCAGGCCTATTTATCTGTTAGAATAAAATAGACCGCTAATTCATAACAATCCTGTCAGTGAAAATGAGAGTCAGGGAGTGAACTTGTTCAGTGCGCCATGATTTTCGACAGTGTGTTATTTGTTATTGAAGCATTAAGCATTTTGTTGAAGCATTTAGATAAGTGTACAACAGCCTGTACAAAGGATATCCGTGATTGTAGGTTATTTACGGTAACGAATTGATTTGAACATGTTATTGAAGACTGATATCAGTCTGCATGGTCGGGCATTAGTACTTTTAGACAATAACAACTTTGCCTATTTTGTGCCAAATTTCACTTTTGTTTTGCTGTTTTGAACAGCCCTTGATTACCTAACAGAAATTAGCACGTAATTCAATTTTTTTTTAATCATTAAAATGGGGCAACGTCTGAGCAGGTGAACATGAACACATTTTGACGTGATAGGGGATTCGTCAGCCTTTCGTTACCTAAACTATTAGACAGAATAGTTTATGAAAACAAATAAGAAATCACTTGAAATACACATACATTTTGAACATGTTTAGTCTAAACAGACTGCCTGCAGAACTCTTCTATAGTGGCCCCATCTGTGTTTCTGTGCTATTATAGATGATGCATCCAAAATCATGATCTGTCATTCTCATCACCTGACCAACCGGATCGTTAGGAGGCACAAGCATGAATGAATTGACAGTAACGTCGGAATTCTCACGGAGTATGACTTTTATGCACGCGTTTTCTTTCAGTTAAGCACTCTAACCAGCTCTATGACCCATTCTTTTTGTAATGCCGCCTTCAAAATCTATCGTATCTGGGAACTCAGAAAGTCTCGGAACAACGAGGTCAATATGGGATCGTTTTCAGCGGTCATTCAACAGTACATTTCAAGACGAGTATTTTTTTACTGGGAAGAGTTCTTACTTATTGACATGAGTAGTCCTAACATGACTCTACCTCGCTTTCTTAGCAAATTATGTTTCTTAGAATAACTTTTCTCATCACAAGTATAGAATGAGATTTTGAAGTCACGGACATTTTTCTATGTGTTCGTTTTTTTTTAGATTTTTGAACGCAGCATAAGCACGACTTGGAGCCGATTCGCGTTCACTTCATAATTCCGACCGCGTTAAGATGGCTGCCTCCAGTGCTGTACTGTCAATGTCTAAAATAATGAAAACCACTTGGGGTGGACGGTTGGCAACATCGGCAAAAGTAAGACCGTTTCTATAAATCACTTATGTTGATGAATAAACGACATACAACTGCGATTGAGAGAAACCGTGTTTCTACGCTACGAAACAAGGTCATGTCTGCAGTAGCTATCTAGCATCAGGATGACAATAACCCTCTATTTCCATAACGTTCATACTGCATGCAGTTCATGCTTGAACAGCCACAGAAACAAGTTACACCCTGTCTGACTTTGTCTGGTACTTCCGCAGGTTTTTGGAGCCACGGTGAGCAGTGTCAGAGAGAAGTCCACAGTGGTGAGTGCCCATTTTGGCATCTACATCAGATTGGCTAGGCTCTGACTGATCACCTTAGTTAGCCTATTAACATTTTACAATTGCCAAGCTGTAGTGTACTTGCCTGCCTGAAATCCCGAGGCTTGTTTTTGAGTATACAGTGATGAAAGTTCATGAAAATTGCTGTAACGGCTGGATGGAGTTTAAAGGACAAATTCTCACATTACCAGTAACAATGTACAGTGTCTACCCAGGTATCTTACTGTGTACATCACAAGTTGCTCATTACAATGTGTTAAGATTCAGACGTTTGAGGCATTTAATGTTCTTATTACCTGTTACCTTTGATTGAAAGGGGGGAGTGGCAGATTTAAAAACTCCTGTGCTTTGAAACGTCTGAGTATCTTCACTGATCAGCTTTTGGGAAGAGGATGTCACTCATCTACTAACAACCTGACATCTCCTTAATTACTTGATTGCTGGTTGGTTTCTGGGTTGACAGGGAAAGAGTGCCAATATATTATTTAAGATTAGGGAACTTTGGGAATGAGTGTTTTGACCAGAAGTCTGGGGAATTCTGCGTGGTATTTGTTATCGTTAGGTTGACTTGGTGTGGCAAAGCTATATTGCCAATTTTGTTTACTAACTCAATTGTTGATATGTGAAATGTCCTCAACCCAATCAAGACCAATTTTTAACAAATCAGTACAGTACATTGTATTGTTTTGGGATTAGGGTCTCTTGAGACCAGTCACTAATCTGAGCTGAAGGGCAACTGTTAAACTTCTGGTGCTTTGCTAATCCCTTACTGTGTTGTTCTGCTTTTCCGGACACATTCCTACAACTAATAGGGACAAATAATTGTAAGTACAAAATCCCATCACCACATTACCAGCCTCAACATCCTCATGTAAAACCACACACATTTTACCTCAGTATCATACATTCACTTCTTTTTTCAATGATGTTGAGGAGCTGGCAATGTATGTATGTATGTATGTATGTATGTATGTATGTATGTGTATATATATATATATATTTATTTTAGTTTTATGTTCCCGCTATAACATCTGCTTCATTGTGTTTGCAACCAAAAACGCCTTTTTTATTTTAATGATTATTTTGATTCTTACATACTGCTGTTTTTTAATATTGCTTTCAGTACAGTATGGTAACGCAGACCCACAAATGCACAGTGATAACATCATCAACTGGGTTCATTTCAGCCTCCCCCGGCAAAGTATGGTGGTAGACACACAGTCACCTTGATACCTGGAGACGGTATTGGACCAGAACTGCTCAATCACGTCAGGGAGCTCTTCAGGTCGGTCTTAATTCTGTATTCACTCCCTCCAGATCCTGTGTTTGATGTCATGTCTTGTCCACAACTAGCGGCGCCGGTACAAAGTACAACCCAGAGTAGGTTTACATGTCCTTAAAGAGGAATCTGGTGTGTTGTATGTGTCTAAACATGTAACTTTTGGCTTCAAAATGGCTTCTAAACACAATGCCGTGTGGCTGTTAAGGTCTGTAATACAACTGGTTATACCAGTGATACCCTCTAAACACTTTTCAGAGGGAAATAAACAGTTATGAAATGCAGTGTTCATAGCGTGTTAATCCATAGCTCATATATACACATCCACATGTCTCATGGTCATAGTTGTCTGTCCCGTGAGTGGAGTTGGACTGACTGGGTCTTGGTCTGTGCCGTAGGTTCAGCTGTGTGCCGGTGGACTTTGAGGTGGTCAACGTCTGCTCATCTACCGAGGACGACATCAACAATGCCATCACTGCCATCCGCCGTAACGGAGTGGCCCTCAAGGGTAGAAGACGAGTTGTAGTTTTCATAGGATCAAACACGGCAAACTAGCCCCAGAAATAATATTGTGATGTATACAAATATTTTGTCCCTAACTCAACTGTAAACTTGTTGATGTTTATAGGAAACATTGAGACCCTTCACACTCTGCCTGCTTCTCACAAATCCAGGAACAACCTCCTCCGGTCAGTATCTTCCCACTTTCTCCACTGTTGTTGATGCTCAGAACGTACCCGTAGTCTGTTGCACTGTGTCCCAGAGTACCAGGACGGGCCATTAAGAGAGCATCACGCCCTTTCCTTTTCTGTCTGTAGGGCAACAGTTCAGTCTCTCCCATGTCTTTATGACAACCGCTCGGAGTCATTTCCTGTCTCTATGACAACCGCTCGCTGTCATTCCCTGTCTCTATGACAACCGCTCTCTTTCCCCAGCCTGTATGTCAACACCTCACAGTCTCTCGTCTCTATGGCAACAGCTCAGTGTTTCCCCTGTCTCTTTGACAACAGCACCAGTTTGGACCTTTATGCCAACGTGATGCACTGCAAGTCCCTCCCCGGGGTCCAGACCCGACACAACAACATTGACATCATGATCATCAGGGAGAACACAGAGGGAGAATACAGCAGTCTGGAGCATGAGGTTAGACGAACACTCCCACTTAGACTCCCCTGAACTCATGTCATGGTTTTAATTCCTACGTTTCTCTCCTCTTACCCCTCTCCTTTAGAGTGTCACCGGGGTGGTGGAGTGTCTAAAGATCATCACCCGGACTAACTCCCTGAGAATTGCTGAGTATGCCTTTAAGTTGGCCCGGGAGAAAGGTCGCAAGAGGGTAACGGCAGTCCACAAGGCCAATATCATGTAAGCCAGCCAGCTGGAGTGTGTGATGTGATGACACTGAGCCACTTCTCTGCCTTTCTAATTGTCTGCACTCCTTCACTTCGTTTCATAGACAGGAAGCTAGGACATGTTCTGTTTCACCTTGACAGGAAGCTAGGACATGTTCTGTTTCATCTTCACAGGAAGCTAGGACAAGTTCTGTTTCACCTTGACAGGAAGCTAGGAGGTGTTCGGTTTCACCTTCACAGGAAGCTAGGACATGTTCTGTTTCATCTTCACAGGAAGCTAGGACATGTTCTGTTTCACCTTGACAGGAAGCTAGGACATGTTCTGTTTCATCTTCACAGGAAGCTAGGACAAGTTCTGTTTCATCTTCACAGGAAGCTAGGACATGTTCTGTTTCACCTTGACAGGAAGCTAGGAGGTGTTCGGTTTCACCTTCACAGGAAGCTAGGACATGTTCTGTTTCATCTTCACAGGAAGCTAGGACATGTTCTGTTTCACCTTGACAGGAAGCTAGGACATGTTCTGTTTCACCTTGACAGGAAGCTAGGAGGTGTTCTGTTTCACCTTGACAGGAAGCTAGGAGGTGTTCTGTTTCACCTTGACAGGAAGCTAGGAGGTGTTCTGTTTCACCTTGACAGGAAGCTAGGAGGTGTTCTGTTTCACCTTGACAGGAAGCTAGGAGGTGTTCTGTTTCACCTTGACAGGAAGCTAGGACATGTTCTGTTTCACCTTGACAGGAAGCTAGGACATGTTCTGTTTCATCTTCACAGGAAGCTAGGAGATGGTCTATTCCTGCAGTGCTGTAGAGAGGTGGCTGCTGGGTATCCCGACATTGCCTTCGATGCCATGATCGTGGATAACACCACCATGCAGGTGTGTTCCTGGACGGGAGGGCTTGCCTAGAGCGTTTGATGACATGCTGACCCGTGCTTGGTCTGACGGTTGCTCATTCTCGTTTCCCAGCTGGTGTCCAAGCCCCAGCAGTTTGACGTCATGGTGATGCCCAACCTCTATGGCAATGTGGTTAGCAACGTGTGTGCCGGCCTGGTGGGGGGGCCAGGGCTGGTACCTGGGGCTAACTACGGCCGCGACTACGCTGTCTTCGAAACGGTGAGGGAGTGGGCTCCTGTAACATCTGCAACTCTGATCATACAATGTTGAGATGCCCTGAAAACAACTTTCCATCCCGCTAGAAACTTTTGTCAACTTAAAAAATCAGGCCTGTATTATAATTTGTACATTGTGGAGTGAAGTGCTGGACTGAATCTTTGATCCATTGACTTGAGCATGTGTATTAACACACTGTCTTTGTCTGAATGAACCTTTCAAGGCCACCAGGAACACCGGGAAGAGCATTGCCGACAGAAACATTGCTAACCCCACTGCAATGCTACTGGCCAGCTGCATGATGCTGGACCACCTGAAGTGAGTACACCTTTCGCGACGCTAAATGAAGCTGCGGTTTCTTTGCCCGCGACAATACGCGCATGCCTTCTGAGCTGCGGGCGTTGTCTTGACCAACCGCGGATGTTAAAATCAATTCATTGTCCTTTCGTTTGTCAGGCTCTATGATTATGCCACCATGATCCGGAATGCAGTCCTTACAACCATGAACGAGACTCGGGTGAGACTCAATTCCCCTCAATGCTCCTCACCGCACACCTTTCACAATGAGCCCATCCCTCAGTTAACCAGAGATGTGCAATTGAGACATGCACCTTCATGTGAAGTAAGCCCTGGCCAAGAAAGCTACATGGATTAAGTTTTGCCTGTAACATAATATACAAAAAAAAGATATTTGAAATGCAGGTTTCCCATCAGTGAAAAGGCAATGGTGCATTTTACCAGGTAAAAAGTTCTCTGTTGATGCCTTCCAATTGGCCATCGGCTGGTTCCTAAAACGAAGCGTTTAGCAGCCACCCCAACCCGAAGACGCCACCGTCTTATCAAAGACTCACCTCTCTGCACACCTACCGAATCACACTTCTAGGTGCCATACGAGATGGTGGCGGCTGGCGATGGTACAAAACAACTCACTACCCACTCGCCTATTAATGCAGCTATTCACATGTTTCCTAGCCCTACAACTAGGCATTCCTCATTCTCAAGTCTTCATCGTGCCCAGTTTCCTCAGATGTCTTCATTTCTTTCCATCTTCTCACAAGAACACTGAAATTGAGGAGAAAAAGGGGGCTCAAATTTGCACCAAAAAGAAGTGGGGAATATGTAGTTAATGTATGGTGCACAACATGTGACACTGGTTTTATTTCTTCTTCTTATGCAGTTGCACACAGCTGACATCGGGGGGCAGGGGACCACATCTGAAGTGGTCCAGGCTATCATGAGGAACATCCAGAGCAAGGGCCCTCTCACCAGCGAGCTTTAAACACACACACACACACACACACACACTGTGTATTTCAATAACTGCGGTGTGATTTAGGGTGTTTGGGCAT
Source organism: Esox niger (assembly GCA_016801105.1). Classification (NCBI taxonomy): domain Eukaryota; kingdom Metazoa; phylum Chordata; class Actinopteri; order Esociformes; family Esocidae; genus Esox; species Esox niger. The sequence continues at coordinate 21,413 of JACXGJ010009137.1, forward strand.
GCTATTGGGGGTACTGAGTGATTTAAATACGCACTCCTTTCAGAGCAGCTGTGTAGTTGTGTTGTTCTCTGTGTGTCTGATTCATTCACTCCTGTGTCATTCAGTTAAGTTATTTCCCTTTAGCATCCCTCGTTTCATAGCCATTCCCCTGGCATCTTCAGGAGAGTGACCTTTCAGCGTAAACAAATGCGTTTAGGGCCCTGTCTGTAATGACATGCTTTGAAGTGAAAGGTCATTGTTTCGCGTCAGATGGCGAGTGGTGCAGAAGAGCACATGATTGATCCAGATCCACATGAAAAGATGGGACTGTGATTGCGTTAAAGCAAATGTTTCTTAGCTACTTGGGTTCATTGCTGTCTTTAGTGAAAGTTGAAAAGGGTGCGGTCTTTCCACATCTTTTAAATGTCTTAGCAGGAGAAAGGAATAGTGTAAATGGTTGTTTCTCTTAGGACTGCAGTCTTGATTGTATAATATCAACTGTTTTATGTTCTTGCCACAGTCTGGGGCTTAGCTCTCTGTTTTCTGGCTGGGTCTCTATCAGCTTCCCACTCATACCAAAGTCCTGATTCACCAGTATTTTCTTTTTGTTCATTGGTGATCTTTAAAAAACATGTAGAGTATTCTATTTTGGGGATTATTATATTGTTCTAACTTATATTTTTCCTGTTTCCCACTGTCTGTGTCTTCAAGAACAACAATGTAACATGTTGATATACTCTGTCATGCATATTGTATTTACATACCCTATTTCTCTTGAAATGGCTGTGGAACTGAAGTGCATATACTTGTCTTGTATTCAAAAGCAACCTATGTGGTTGTGCTAAAAATCTCTAATAAAGTTTTAAAAAAAACATTCACCTGTGGTCAAAATAAATACAATGATCAATACTGTTCCTCTACTTCTGTTGATTAATACTTTTCTTTTTGAGGGAAAACATAAAGACCAACCAAAACATGAGTCTTGTGTGTCATACCTGCGAAAACATGATGTTCTGTGGGATGCCTGGTTTTTGACATTACTGGTAGATGATTATGATGATGAATCTATTATAAGTGGCTATAAGGGAACAGAATCAGAGCAGGCAAGTTAATCTCATGTATCCCAAATGACATCCTATATATTTTATTAGTGTGCTACTTCTGACAGGGGGATGAGGTTCTGGTCAAAAGCAATACTCAAGAAACAGACTCCGAGCACTAGCCAAGTATAGGGAATGGATTGTCACTTGGGACTCAACAGGCTGTTATTTTGGAACTAGAAAACATACCTGTAGAGACAACTTATGACTTCTAACAGACAGAGGCCAGTGCAAATACTTGTCAGAAGAATGATTTGTTATGATTAGGAATAACTTGGTCTCCAGGCTGGATTTGCTGTTGTGATCTGGCTGGTGGATGAGACTCAGAATGACTAAAGTATACAAAAGGCGGGTCACTCAAAATGGAATGGAATCTTAATTTAATCCAACTAGATGGATGGGACTTTTTTAGCTGGACCAACAACTCCTTCTCCTTTTGGGAGCAACTGAGTCTTTTAACAGGAATGCAGTAGTCTACATTCATAATTTTTTGTATTGCTTGTAAATGTATTAATAATTGAATAGGCTTCTATAGCTCTTCTTAGAAACTCAAATCAATTCAAGACTAACATACAAATGATATGCCATGTCATGACAGGTCTGCCAATTATGACCAAGGCTTTGATGCTGAATCCCCTGAAGTTGGTCAGGTCATGGCTTAGTGTGAAGAGTGCTGGTTAGAGGTTATATGATGATAATGGGGTCTGGTGATGTTCATGTAAAAGGCAAGCCTGGGAAAAAATGCTGAACTTCACTTGTTCCTTCTTTGTAACTTGGGTTATTCCTCACCAAGCAAGCTCACCACTCAAAGGTCAGAACACTGACCAGCAGTCCTCTCTATAAGTCATCTTCCTCAGCTCTGCTGGATTCCTCCATCTCCTGACCTCTCATGCTTCAGGGTATTTTCTGAAAACATTCTGTCCAGGTAGCCAAATGAAAGAATAAGCTGCTAGGGTGCCAACACTATTGTCCATTACTAGTCATAAAAGCTCAGACTCTTACTATTATTACTGCATTAATAAACTGTGCCCGCTTACTCCTCTAATATATGTGTAAACACTGTATTTGACACATTCTATGTTTGCACTCTGATCATTATTCACTTTACTGTCTGCAAACCTGTGGTTGAAAAAACACCAGATTGCGCCCTCAAGTGATCTAACGTTCTGCTGCACACATACTAATGTAACATGGGCGCAAATCTGTCCCATTGCTCTTACAGTAAAAACTCGCTTTTTCACCAGTGTCTCAATCAATAACCCATACATAAAACACCATATCTACGCAATGTAAATAAATCTGATCAAATAAATATATTTCAGTTTTTGAGAGGTGACGTGTCAACACAGCCACGGTCCCATAATGCACTGCTCGAACACGGGTACACGTCATTAAATCGCACCGGTCTAAAAGCTGAGGTGGACTTCTGTCTTTTCGAAGGAGGACGTGTCTGAATCATTTGCTACTTTTCGTGATAGTGTGTTTGAAAAACCAATCTGTCATAATGATCAGAATAGCCACGTTCCTTGCTCTTGTATACATGTGCACAGGTAATGTAGCTTAATTTCAAGGAAATATATTAGCTAGCATCTGTACCTAGCTAGGGAACTACATAGCTAACTAGCTAGTATTTTATTGGAAGTTTATTTTGCACCGTCTTTCAATAGTAAATAAATTCTGTGTTTTAATAGCTACCCAGATGGATGTGATAGCTAATTCTTGTTACCTAAGTTATCCAGCTGGTTACCTAAATCACGTAGCTCGCTAGCTCTAGTACTGTAACCATTTCATTCTGCAAAATTATTATTGTTCTCCACATGACTCCGTAGTATGTAAATGATTATGAACTAACTGGCACTTCGTTGGTAGGAGCAGTGGTTGGAATGAGCAGTACCATTTGGGGTAGCGCAGAAATTGAGGTAGCTCGACGGATAACTAGTCGCTGTCTGTTGTTTAGGTGAGAGTTGTACCGACCCTGTGATTACCCCTTCTGCCTACACCACCTCTGACGCTGTCATCTCCTCTGAGTCCGTCTTCATTGTAGAACTCAGTCTGGCCTGTGCCAATGGAGCCCAGGTACTGTAGTGTGTTGCATTCTTTGTTTTTGTTTTATTTCCTATATTCTCTTAATCCTGTAATACTATAGAAAATTCTTAGAATCATACATTTTATTTTATAGTAACCTGACAGAATTGGGGTTTAATTGTTACCATACATAATGTTTTGAATCCTGATAATGAATTTATAATATTAATGAGCCATCTTGTGGGTTTGTCTATTGTCAATATATAATTGCTGGTTGTTTCTTCCAGGCACTTTGATGTGTGGTGCCTATGAACAGCTTTTTGTTTTGGCATTCTGACCATATACCAGACTGCCACCTTATTGCTTAAATGCAACACAGATTATAGAAAGGACATTTGCGACAACACCTATTTGTATCTTCCTTCAACAGAGTGTGGCTCTGTATGCTGATGTCAATGGGAGACAGTTTCCTGTGACTAGAGGTCAAGATGTTGGCAAGTACCAGGTATAGGAAGCTTAAACACACCTTCCTCTATTGGTGCATTTTACAGGGCAATTAGTATGCCTAGTCTGGGACAGTACAGGGCCGCCCT
>JACXGJ010009138.1:0-25009 GCA_016801105.1 Esox niger
ACACACAATCACCAAGACACTAAAAGACTGACATACACACAATCACCAAGACACTAAAAGACTGACATACACACAATCACCAAGACACTAAAACACTGACATACACACAATCACCAAAACACTAAAACACTGACATACACACAATCACCAAGACACTAAAAGACTGACATACACACAATCACCAAAACACTAAAACACTGACATACACACAATCACCAAGACACTAAAAGACTGACATACACACAATCACCAAGACACTAAAAGACTGACATACACACAATCACCAAAACACTAAAACACTGACATACACACAATCACCAAGACACTAAAACACTGACATACACACAATCACCAAGACACTAAAAGACTGACATACACACAATCACCAAAACACTAAAACACTGACATACTGACACACTGATTTTGTCTCTTGATTTTATTTTACCTGTTTTTAGAGAAATCAAGCTGATACTCTTGATTGACACAGACACTCTAACCCACTGACTCAATCACACATTGACGCAAACGTACTGACCCACTGACACACTCACTGACACTAATTTGCCTGTTGCACCTTATTGTGAAACACTGACTTGAGTGCTGGTGTTCAATACATCTGCTTCTAAATAGACAGTAAAACACCTATTTCCATATACTGTTAAAACATTGCCAAAACTAGTTAGAGTACCTCATGCCAATATAGACAAATCAAATACTTAATTAAGGCTGTTTTTAGGAAAGTTGTCATCCTACCACCCCTTCTCCCTTTTAATTTAGATTAAGTAGAGAATTAAGGACAGAGATCTGCTGTAGGGAAGGCAAAAGGGGAAACGTTAGGGAAGCAAACTGTTTGTCCAGGTTTTCTATCCGCAAGGAGGATATTTGGAGAAATAAAGGCAGCTAATTACAGTGGATTTTAATTGCTCCTCGTCTGGTGGACCTTTCATGAGTCTTCGTTCATGACGCGACAGGTTTATGATTAACGAGAGAAGTTACCCAATTATGGTAATTGTCTGTTTTTAATGAAGATTGGTTGTTTGCTTTGAGAATAAAGTTTGTTTGTATTAAGACCTTTTTCTCCTCATGAAACTACAACAGCTTGGCATCTGTGTCAATTTTGTCTAAATATAGATTTACATTATCACTGGTTATTTTTAAGGTTGACCTATCATAGTTTCCATTTGATAGTTCAAATATTAAGGCACGAAAATCTTATCCTGGGCATATTGTCCATGTACCACAATGCTCTGAGCTGCTTTATTGCTATTATAAACTAGTTAAAAACACAATATGAACAGTCAAAATATTTTTTGGTCATACCTCAGGTATATGGTCTCAAATGAAGTATACAACTTTCATCCAATGATTCCGACCTCAAACCACACGATTTATAATGAACAATAATAATTTATTTCCCCACATTTCTCTGTTAGAACGGAGTCTGTTGCTGAAAAGATGCTGACCAACTGGTTCACATTCCTCTTATATAAATTCCTAAAGGTAAGGAAACCTTAAAACAATTAGACTGACTATGTTCCATCTCTTGCTTATTACTTTATACTAGTAACAAGTATTAAGTACACTATTAGCATTTTACCAGTAAATGCATCTGTGTACATTGTCTGCTTTAATGCCACAATGAGAGCCAACAATTTTTTTTCATTATTTTGTTTATTGTCATTATTTCTGTGGTGAACATGAACTTGCCTGTGGTCATTAGGAGCTGTGGGCGTAAGACATTCTAGTGGACCTTCTCCCCTCACTCTCCTCATTGTCCCTCACTCCCCCATGGAAGTTTACAATTACCCCCTAATGAAGCCGGGATGTGGAATTAAAGATAATTTCACAGACAAGCGTGCCGTGGCGAGGGCTAGGGGAGTGATGTATGCATGTTTCCTCTCGTTAGCAGCTGTCTGGTTAATTAGCGCAGATGCTAACGAGATGTTAACAGCATATGGTGACAGAGAGGAGAGAGGGAGAGTTGGGCTGCTGCATGGGAGCCAGGAGAGGACACTGAAGGTGGAGACTTATTTTAGCTCTCCACCTCTGTCCCAGTTAGCAGTCCGTTAGCCCCCTACCGCTTTCTCAGTTAGCTATCCCCCCTACATCTATCTGGCTTGCATCTCAGCTAGCCACCCACCTTTATCTCACTTAGCAGTTTGGTAGTCCCCCCATCTCCCTCCCATTTAGCTGATAGCTATCCCCCCACCTTTCTCTCTGTTAGCTAGCATACAACCTCTCTCCCAGTTAGCTAGCCCCCCTCCTCTCTCCCAGTTAGCTAGCCCCCCACCTCTCTCCCAACTAGCTTCTGTCTTCACCACTATCATACAGGGTGTGCCCTTAATTCACACATATGCTGACAGTCTCACCTTCAGCTTGAGATAACAACTTTTTGATTACTGATGAATGACGGTGAGAGGTTGAGAAGAGATAAATGCTATCTCAATCGAGCACTTACAGCAATCTCTCTTTTCCTTTCTATTTTTCTCCCTTTCTCTCTCTCACTCTTCTGCCCCCTCTTGTATTCCTGACTGCTGCCTGTGCATCTTTAGCACATCTTGTCAATCGTTAACCTCTTATTAGCTTCCGCCTCAGCTGCCACCTGGTCATCCTTTCTTATCCGGCTCTAAACTGTTACTCTTTCTAAGAGCGAGAGTTTTTCTTGGGCCCGAGCTGGCGATAATGACACTATTGATTGGCAAGCAGCCGCAAAAGTTGAAACTCAGAAAACATTTATATGAGACTGCCTAGGTTTTTTTTCTTTTAAGAAACAGGAGCATGACATTGCCTCAATGTCATCATACTGTATATCTGTTCGTCTGCATAGCTGTTATGAATGTAGATCCAGTCCTTGCCTGTTACTGAGGGCCTTTGTCCCTGTGTGTCCAGGAGTGTGCAGGCGAGCCCCTGTTCATGCTGTACTGTGCCATGAAGCAGCAGATGGAGAAGGGGCCTATAGATGCCATCACAGGAGAGGCTCGCTACTCCCTCAGTGAGGACAAGCTCATCCGCCAGCAGATTGATTACAAGACCTTGGTTAGTGCTGGCAGATAAAAATTCTTCATAGGAAAATACTGTCAAATTTACGTTTAACCAGACAGTGTGATTCTTCATTAAGTTAGTGACTGTAATTGTTATTTTTTATTCAAATTCCTGCAAATGCTAACTAAACTAAATTCTTTTACATATCAGACTCTCCACTGTGTGAACCCGGAGAATGAGAACGCCCCCGAGGTGACAGTGAAGGGACTGAACTGTGACACCATCACCCAGGTGAAAGAGAAGCTCCTGGATGCTGTGTACAAGGGCAGCCCCTACTCCCAGAGGCCCAAAGCTGGGGACATGGATCTGGGTAAGATCATCATCAGAAAAAAGGGTTTATTATCCTCATATTAAAATCATTTTTTAGATTGGTCACCACAAGGGAAAAGGTTTTAGGTTTAGGGTAACACAAATGAAGTTAGTGCTAGTATCTGAGTTTGTTTTATATTTAGAACATTAGCGGTTTAGGGTAATACATTAGGGTTAGGTCAAGGTCAGACATAAAGGTTGTAGTAATAATATTACGGTTAGGGTACTGGTTAGGGGAAGGTGAAAAAATAAAATAAAAATCCCCAAAAAATTTAAATAAAGCTAATGTTTTTGAGTGCTCTATTTCGATCTTCTATTCTTATATTGTTTTTTTTACATCACAGAATGGCGTCAGGGTAGGATGGCCAGAATCATCCTTCAGGATGAGGATGTCACCACCAAGATTGACAATGACTGGAAACGCCTCAACACACTGGCCCACTATCAGGTGAGGTCAAACAGAGGTGGTATGTGAGCTGCTGTTGCTAAAGAGTCCAGTGGCTCGGTGGTTTTATCTACAAAACCAGACAACTGGACAGAGTGATTAACAGGAGAGCATTTACCAGACAACCCTGTTGTTTCACAATCCTTCTAGGTGACAGATGGCTCAGTGATAGCTCTGGTGCCAAAGCAGAACTCAGCCTATAACATATCCAACTCCTCCACCTTCACCAAGTCCCTTAGCAGATATGGTGAGTCTCCTTCATCTTTTTTCCCCTACCAATCTCTCTTGCCATTTTTTTCCTGCCTGTCTTTGTGGCATTTACTCAGCCTCTCCGAAGAGATAACCATAAATCCACCAATATCTATCCAGTGTACACCATTTCAGAGGCAATTGGACCATCTAGGAATGACAGGCATTGCATCAGACGCCTCATTGCTCCTACAGTACCAGGACTGAAGACCCGTGGCTAACACAAACACAACCCTTCCTCATCTTTACACCACACCACCGGTGGAACCAGCTCCCTGGCAAATCCCCTTTTCTGAATATCACCGCTGTTTTTGTCCTCCCCCTCCTTCTCCCCGTGTGTGCTGGTGTGTTGATAAGGGGTTGTAACAGAAACGCCGACAGGCCAGTGAAAGCCTGGTTTGTTAGTCCACAGAGGCAAGCCAAGCCCTGGCTGCTGTAGGTGTGGGGGTAAACATCCTCCACTCTCACCCAGAAGCCAATGGACATGATTGCAATGGGATTACAGGCACTCAAACAGCAGTGGCAACGGCAGTAGCAGCAGCAGCAATAGTAACAGCTTCATGATGAATGTCCAATAGGTTTGGGAGTGCAGGAGCTCCATTGCTGCTGGGAGAGTAGCTTCAAAGGAAAGAATGTTCCGGTGTGAACATGCTGATAGTGAGCCCCCCCCCCAGTTGTTCATCATGATCGAAACGGCAAATCTGATCCTAAATCAGCGCTTGTGCTCTTTGTGACAGTAAGCACATGCCCAGATATTGGTAGAGTCAACTGGGGAAATTCTGGATACTTGCGCTGATGCTCCACTGTTCTTTTCATTTTGACTTCAGGAAATAAACAGCAACCACAGAAACACTAACACACATTAGTCCCAGATAGTTTCCAGAAGCATCTCTCTGAGACAGGTCTACTTTTCTCATCCTTTCACCCTGAACGCCAGGGTTCCCTCCCGACGTTCAGGAGTCTAGAGCATCACTCCGTCTTTTCCGACGGTGTGAGAGAGATTGACAGAGATTGAAGACGTTTTTTTATCTCCTCTCCCTCCCTCCTCCCATCCCTCCCACTATAAATCAGGGAGGAACTGACGCCCCTGCGTCCCTCCCTCCCATGCCAGGTGCCACTGCAAGCAGGCCGGCTGATAAGAGGAACACGGTAGATAGGGATCTCTTTGGTCTCCTGTAATGAAGTTTGACACTCACACCATTAATAATGAAGCAGTGCATGGAGGCAGGCAGCCCCAGGGAGCAGAGGGAGACAGTACTCACACAATGGAGCCCGCACTGCCTGACCTACGCTACCACAGCTGGAATGGGAAGATGGGGTGCTGTGAATGGCCACTATGATGTCTGCCACTAATGCATGACAGGTAATGCATGGTTGAGGGATGGAGACGGTCGGACTTCTGTAAACACTGGCACGCTAACCACTGGCACGCTAACCACTGGCACATTCAATGAAAATGAGGTGCACAACTTTCCCCTTTTGGCAATTAGTGAGTCTGCCAATTGAGAGTAATGAGTTCGCCTGCTTTGCTCGCCCCCTATCATTTTCTTTTTATCCATCCACCTCTCTAACATACATTAGGAGTTGTTACAATAGGAGAGGGATCTGTCGTCTCGCTCGTTAATGTTCCTTCTCAGAGGTCAAGTCCCGGTGCATCTCTGCCTGTGACTTTGTGAGAGACAGACTGACAGTGGACTCGTGTTGGCACAGGGTTTGTTCTGGCTGGATGATGTGCAGATATAGTCAGCCCATGATGGAGCCCTGTGTGCAACAGACTAATGGGAATGGGCTTTTTGCAGTCACCTGACTGAATGGGTTTTGTTCTCATCTCTGTATGTCCACTAGAGCAAGTGTCAGATTACATTTATAAAAGCAACATGTTCATGGGGAAATGTGTGATTACACGTTGGTCAGTGTTTCCACTCATGTCTCTTCCAGTTCTATTAACCCCTGCAGACCTCTTCATTGTGTGATCCTGATCAAGCTCTCCCTCTCCTGATTACTTTGTCCGTGTCCTGATGTTCCTCTCTCTTTTTTGTCCAGAGAGCATGTTGCGAACGGCCAGCAGCCCAGATAGCCTGCGATCCCGGACCCCCATGATCACTCCTGACCTGGAGAGCGGCACCAAGCTGTGGCACCTGGTGAAGAACCATGACCACTCTGACCAGCGTGAGGGCGACCGCGGCAGCAAGATGGTCTCTGAGATCTATCTGACACGTCTGCTTGCCACCAAGGTAGAAACACTGGCCACATGTTCTGACCACAGAATATTTTATTCCCACCTACCGGGTCCCGGTTTCGATCCCTGCATGTGCCCTGCATTTTAGACTTCCGCGACTCTGCCTCTCTGCCACTGCTCCTATACAGTCAAATATATAGCCTAGATAATGTCTTCTTAAATTATGTACAGTACTGTTGATGTATATCCGCTAATCTAAATGTTGACTAAGTAATTGAAATGCCCTCCATATCATCACTATGGAATTAACAATGTTCGCTACTACTCCACTCAGGGTAGCATGAACATTTTCGGACTCAAAATATTGAGTTTTTCCTGGTAGAAAGGATGTAATTTCTTCCATGGTCCCTTGATGTGCTTGTGTCTTTGACAGCTTAGCCTCCATTGCAATGCTGTATTCTTCTGCTGTCCCTCAGCCAATTCCCAGTTAACTGACCAAACAGTGCATGCCTGCCTTCTGCTCTCTGCTCGGCTAGCTATCACTGAGCTGATTGTTTTGCTCCTAATTGTAGGAGAAGAAAAAACATGGAAATGAGACTCTGTTTACAAGCCTCTCGGGTGGTCAATTTCGATTCATAATAAAAAAAGATGGAAGAATATAAAGTGGGAGTAGGGAAGAGAAAATAGCAGGAGACAGGTAATTTGTTGTGGGATCGAGTGTTAGGTGGTGCATGTGGCCGAGAAGTGAACACGTAGGTATGCCTGTCTGGTAAACCAGCATATCTCAGCACTTTGATCTTGGACAAGAAGAATGTCCTCTTCACACCCACTTTCCTGTAATAGATACAAGTTGCTACAAGCGATGTAGGGAAATACATTATGGTAGAAATGAATCCTCTACATTTTCACAATACAACAGAGACTGTTATCCAGAGTGATTGACTCTGGATCCATTTACAGATTTTACACTTTGTCGGTCGGGGATTCATACCAGCACCCTTGCAATTACTGTCCCAACAATCTAACTTCTAGGCTTTCTGCTGGTTGATTGGAAATCTGTAAGTGAGCAAAGGAAGTAAGATTCTGAACGACAGAGATCTGTGTCCCTCCTCTCAGGGTACGTTGCAGAAGTTTGTGGACGACCTGTTTGAGACCATCTTTAGCACGGCCCATCGTGGCAGTGCCCTGCCTCTTGCCATCAAATACATGTTTGACTTCTTGGATGAGCAGGCGGACAAACACTCCATATCAGATTCAGATGTACGGCACACATGGAAGAGCAACTGGTGAGACACATTTCAAACAGAGTGCTAGAGTTTTAGTATTGTGAAGTGTCTATGGTTTTCTTTGGGTCTCCTGACATGTCTAATCCATCTACCATCCCAGTTTGCCTTTACGCTTCTGGGTGAACGTGATCAAAAACCCCCAGTTTGTGTTCGACATCCATAAGAACAGCATCACGGACGCCTGTCTGTCCGTGGTGGCCCAGACCTTCATGGACTCCTGCTCTACTTCAGAACACAAGCTGGGCAAAGACTCCCCCTCTAACAAGCTGCTGTATGCCAAGGATATCCCCAACTACAAGAACTGGGTGGAGAGGTATATATGACACAGATCTCCACAGACTCTTTGATTGTCCATCTGAGGCTTCACAAGAAGCAGAGTATTATGCATTTAACCTGTAAAATGCTGGACTAGAAAGATCATAGGTGTTGTGGTGTAGTGTTGATCTCATGACAATGTTTTTGTATTGACATGTACTTCTTATAGCCCAGTTCTTCGCATGCTTAACAAAATGGGTGTCCTCTCCAGTCCAGCAAGCTACACCCTCACTCCTACTTCCTCCTCCACCTCTTCTCTAGGTACTACTCTGACATCTCCCGTATGCCGGCCATTAGTGACCAGGACATGAGTGCCTACCTGGCTGAACAGTCCCGTCTGCACCTCAGTCAGTTCAACAGCATGAGCGCCCTGCACGAGATCTACTCCTACATCGTCAAATATAAAGATGAGGTGAGTCATTATGATATAATTAAGATACTAGTCAAAGAGAGAATTATATAAACATGTATAAATATGTAAGCTTTGTTAGTCAGAGCATAGAGATATCAGAACAGCTTTACCATTGGTTCTGTAGGTTTACACAGGGGTTACAGCAAAGCACATTGTACATGCCCTCTTGTTTTCATTAATGGAATGTGGGTGTTTTAATTCATCTATACAATAGATAACTTAGAAAGTATCCATAAAGGGCATGCAGGTCCTTAAATCATAAAGGAAGATTTTCTTTACCGAATGAACCCCACTGGATGTATGTTTTCTCGTCATTCAGTGAATGAGAGTGTTCACACATGGTGCTAATTCTCATAAAGCTGAGAGATGAGCAGCTTGAAAAGGGTGGAAGCCAGTGACTCACAGACTCCAGTCTAAGAACAAGGAGAGATAATGAAGCAGTGGTGAAGCAGAAGGTCCCTCCACTCTATCCCCTACATCCGCTCTCCGCCATTAAGGACTGCTAGCCAATCAGTCAGAAACTCTGGCCAATCAGCCAGTTAGCCAGTCAGTGCTAGGATAGCTAATGTATTGTTCTTACGGAGTGATGTGAATTCACAAACGAGTTAACAGTGTATGACTCTCTGCTACCATGTCAGATTTAGTGCTAAATTAAGAGTGTGTTGGTGAGTTTCAGGCAGCCTCTCTGCTTATCTTTTCAAAAGGTGAGAGTACCGGTGGTTGAAAACTGGGGGTACTCTCAATCAGCATATCAGACCCCATCCCACCCTTCTCGACAATGCTAGCTCTTGTGGCTGAGGCGAGTGCTACAGCTGCCTCCTTCCAATCAGGCGCTCCCCATTATATTTTCTTTATCCAGATGTGGGTGACCGAAATGTCCCCATCTCGGCCCCCATTCGCAATCACAGCAGCACAGAGCACTAGCACTCCTTTATGCAGCCTCCTGCATTACATGTCAACTGTTAAGTACACAGCTGCCCATCTCCCATGTATCCCAAATCCTCTTCCAACACCCATCCCTTCTAACTTCAAACAGCATCTCAGCTGTGCTCTCTCTATGCACCCCTTTAGAAATGCAAGACACAAGAGCACTCTCCCTCTATTACATACACAAGTTCTATCAGTAAACAGGCATATTCTGTGTGGAGGAGAAGAGATTAACTGTTTGTATGCTCATACATGAAAGTGTAAATACCAGTTAAAGCCTGTTTTCCTCAACAGCTGTTTACCCAATCTGATAGAGTTTCTCTGTTGGCTGTCCACCCAATGGACTTCTCCCTATCTCTCCTTCCTCTCTCCTCCCCGGTCCATCTCTCTTTGCTGCATCCCCAGATTTTGTCCGCGCTGCAGAAGGACGAGCAGTCTCGCAGGCAGAGACTGCGCAGTAAGCTGGAGCAGGTCATTGACACCATGGCCCTGGCCAGCTGAAGAAAGGCGTGCAACTGAGGGGCGGAGGGGCTAGCAGCTAAGCCTCCTCTCACTGAGCCCCGCTCCTCAGCCCTAACTCAATGCGTAAGGACTGCAAGGACACAAGCAGTACACTGGAGAGCCACTGGCCTACCCAAACAAGCCCTCGTTTAGAAACACTTAACGTCCATCTTTGGCCTGAGAAAGTGTCTTATCATCATGTTCTTCATCACTGGTTTCAGTTTGTCTTCCGTATTGATCCATCTACCCACAGCCAGGATGGGTGCTGTGAAGCGGAATGGATACTATAAGGGGGATATGGAGAAAGGACTTCATGAATAAAGCTTTCCCTCTCAATGGAAGCTACTGTTAGCAGTGCTTCCTCAGAGACATCAACTTTCATGGACATCGTTTTGATTTCCAGATACTTTTTATTTTATTTTGATGGTTTCATTTTTGAGTTTTTCAACTGCCTACTCTCTCCAGTGGTGTGCCACTTGTGTAACTGCTGAATTTGCACAATTTACAAAAAAGCTAAATCAAAAGAAGATATATAAATATATATAGATATATAAATACAACTTCATTTTTAATGAAACAAATGAAAATAGTCAAAAAAGTTTTCCATTTTAATGTACAAAACACTTTGAAAGAAAAGGATTTGATATTTCAAAGACTAAACTATGAAAACAAGAGGAAAACTTGTCCTGTGCCATGTTTTATTTGAATGTTGTTTAGTGCAGATACTTTTTCTTTAGATAAAATGTGCTATGATTAAAATGTTGTCATGCCTAGTGACTCAAGGTGAGAGAAAAAAACTGTTAAATGATAAAAAAAAATTGAAGCAAGTGAAAAAATTGTTAAGACTTGGGGCCTTTCCTTTATTGGGAGAACATAATGTTTTAATGGTACTTTAAATACTAGTATGACATACAATGTGGTACGGTATACACTGCTATTGTGGTTTTTAGAAAATCCAAAGGCTAGGTTTTCTATACCACTCTGGTGACAGAAAACAGCCTCCTGGATGAGCATCATATTCACAGCCACCTGAATGAGCAGCCATTTTGGTTGCATCTACTACCATGCATGCTTCTGGGCACAGGCTCCGGACCACAGTGAAGTAGGTCACTTTTGTTGATGATTTTGGGAAGGCAAATATCATGGCCTACATTACTATGATATGTATAGGATTTGCTGTGCCTCAAAAGTCAGATTCAACCGAAGGATTCATTGAGCTTAGCGCCATGCTAAATGTAGCAACGGTTAAATTCACACAACCCTTTCAAAGCATTATTAAGTTCCTCTGCTGTCCTTTCTTTGGGTCCTCAGATATGCCACTGTGTTTGAGGACTAAGATGTTGGACATGGAGATGGAGGTATCAGCATACAAATAGGAGTTTATAGGTAAAGCTTTATGTGGGGGGAAACCCTTCCTGATATTAGCCCATTATGAGAGCGAGCACTGTTGCTCTAGGGACTTCAACATTCAACAGTTCTATTATTGTAATTAAATAAAAATAAAAAGATTTACATTTTTACTGTTGATTGGTTGAAGTGGTGAAATTGTATGAGTTTGTGTCTTTGTATTCTGCAGAAACCACAGAGCAGTTAGTGGTACAGTAGCAGACTAGACTCTCCAAGGGTTTCCCTTATGATCTGAAACGGCATCTGTGATGAGCTTCATCCAATAGGAAAAAGAGGAAATTTGAAGCACCAAGGAAATTGAACATTCAGTGTTGTCTTTTCTTTGTTTTTAGTCTGATGTAGAGATGAATACGGTGACAAATATTTTGAAATGCAAGCATCTGTGATGTGTGACAAGATAATGAAATGTTGCTCAATCTTGGTGAGTGTTTTTTAAACTGGTTGAAGGTTTTTTTGTTCGGAAATCGGATATTGTTGTGAAATGCATTGTCTCCCTTTAATATGTTGCACCAGTTCGGTTTCAGTCACGTAAAAAGAGAAAGAAACTTCATTCCTTTTCCGTTGTCCTCTGAGAGTAAAGGAAGTATGGAGGCTAGAATAAAACAGAGAAATGTTTGAGAAACCTTTAAATATTTAGGTCAGATCTGTGGCGAGAGCCGTGTGGATCACACTGACTATAGATGTGATGTGTAACCTTGGGCCATCCATCCATCCTTGATCCGAATTCAACAAAGGTAGTGGAATTTAATGAAAATGAAATGTCTCTCCTCTTTTTATTTATGTATTATTTTTCAGTTTGATGTGATTTTCAATCTCCCCAATTCAGTCGGGAGCAGGCCTCCATAACACATTTTGTTAAAAGTTAACATTTCAGAATATATATGGGTATATTTAATATTCCCTCATTTCACCTCCTCTCTTGGTCATCTTCAACACCTTCTCTACTCTCCGCTTCAGCTCAGGCCCGGTGAATCAATGAAGGTACTTCTATACCCCACCTCACTATACCGCCATTCCCTCCTAACCAGTAACATAGGGCTGGACCTGCTGTATGTACTGTACTCTATACTTGATATCTGAGAGCAGGGAACAGAGACTAGTTCATGAAATTCCTTACTTGCTTGGTTAGTTAACAGGATTATCTCCTGGTTACTAGATTTTTTCCATACCAGGAGAAGGCCTCTCGTGGGGGCATTGATTTGACCACTCTTCTGTTCATTCACATCGTACTTGTGATGATTTGAAATGATTTCGAGCTACCACATTGTCCTTTTGTAAAGCATTCCGTATTCCCTGATTGAGCACATTTGTCTATCGTTTTTGTTTAGTGGATAAAAAATGTTGCTGCCTGCCTCCCACCACACACGCTAGGTTTTGATGACTGTGATTGTAAAACAGCTGGTTACATTATAAAGTCTCCGGACGGTTCTCCTGCTTTGATGTAGTTTCGCTCTTCTGTTATTTAACTGGAAGGTTTTTGATGACGGTAATTAGGATCATGGGATTATGGATGCATGACAACCTGTAAGGTTACTCTAGAGAGTATAAAACATGATATTGCAAGTACAGTGGCAGTTTTCCTTTGTTTTATGTCATTTCTATTTTATTTCTAATGCCAGTTTTTGTGTAAAGCTGAGAAGAAGAAATAGTTATCTACAGAAGTTCCTTTGAAGGAAATGATACATTTGGTTATGTGTGTTGGTTATCTGCTATGGTGCATTGGGAGGAAACAAAGAAGGAAAGATCCAGAGGATGTTGATGAACACAGCTTTCAGTCCCTCCCCTGCCCTACCTTCTCTTCGCACAACCACTCCATTACGCCTTCATTTCCCACAATCCACCACCTGCAAAATATTGTTCCATGTTTCCCCCTCTGCCTCCCCATTGAACAACTTCTCCCCCTGACCCATGGTTTGTTTTGATTATGGCACATTGGGAAGCTATTACTTTTTTTAAAGTAAATTTTAAAAGGCTGAAAATCAAACAAATATCTAGACACAGGTTTAAGAAAAAGAGAAAACTTAAGAGTTTTAATACTTTATGAATTCTGATACCGTTTTAAGAGTTTCAGACTTGAAGCTACTGTGACAAGTTGGCTGTTTCACGCTCGTGTAAATATTCTGCTCTTTCCTATTTTGCAGATTTATTACTTGTAAATAAACACGCATCAAGGAGAGATTAAACATTTTTTTGCTAAGTCTGTTGTGTCTGTATTGTTTTGTTTTGTCTGGATCTTTCTAACTACTCAGCAGTCCCGGGTCTACCCTTATAAGTAGCCACTATGACTTAAGATGAAGGTGAATGCAGCTGTGATGACAGAAAGCAGCATATGTACTTCCTACAGTTGTCCAAGGTGAAGATCAAGGTGGTGATCATGTCTTACAGTCACTACTGAAAGTTGAAACAACCCTTGCATTTCCTGCTTCACAAATAAATGGAACGAAGTAAACAATTTACCCAACCTACTCTCATTTTCTAAGTAAAAGCAGTAAATATTTATCAACTGTTACAGCTGTGAAAAATGTTGAACAATATTATAAGTCTTAGGGAAACATTTATCCATTGTTTTGTCAAAATTGTTTAAGCTACA
Organism: Esox niger; assembly: GCA_016801105.1. Taxonomy (NCBI): domain Eukaryota; kingdom Metazoa; phylum Chordata; class Actinopteri; order Esociformes; family Esocidae; genus Esox; species Esox niger. The sequence goes on from JACXGJ010009138.1 coordinate 13,663, forward strand.
TTAAATTGGATGAACTTATTCCAGAATTGGTTTTTCAGAGGAGGCAAGTTTTACTCCGTTTTTTTATTTGGGCTTTGCTCCTTTTATATATATTCATATTTATTTATTGTGACAAATTTCCCAGTCTCGGCCAGAGACAAACTTACTGACAACATGATGCTGCCAAGGGCAGAAGCCACTTATGTGGGTGCTGCTTATTTTTCCCATTCCTGGCAAAAAGGAAGAAGCAGGATCCTATCTGTTTTGGCTTATTATCTTTGTCCGCCTCCACCAGCTGGGATGTTATTACTGTCAGGACCTTGTTGTGTCTTTTTTCGAGCATGATGATGCGCTTAAAGTTTTCTGGTTTTTCCACAAAAAAGCAATTTGGGTGCTCTTTTTGTACTTACACAACAAAGTTTGTAAGGCTTAATAATTCATCGCACACACAATGGAGATGGAACTTCATTCTTCTAGCCTCCATTGTGCTGACGTTGTTGATGTTCCGTCTTTTATCTGTCTGATTCCCAGCATGTTAATTTGCCCTGCTGCCCCACCAAGACCATTCTGGTTTACATTCCATCCTTGGCCATGTGCCTTATCAAGTATACATCTTTAATCATTTATTACCCAGAAAGTAGGAAAACCACTCATGGATATAGAATTGTTTGTGTGGAAATGGGAACTGGTGAGTGCACGCATGCCCAGCTGACCAGTCAGTGTAGGTGGTCAAACAGGTCAAGTGTTCAGCAGCCAGATGGCATAACAACAGAAGCATCTCTGGCTTCCTAGGGTGACCCGGGGGTTCAGCTGGTCAGTCAGTGAGCGCTGCAGTCTTTCGTTTGGCATTGCTGGATGTAAGTCCTGGACGGGTGTTAATACGGCCCCGGTTGGTCCATCATAACCACCTTTCCTATGGCCAGGTGTTTATGTGTGGTGCAGTTCTCCCGTAGCTTATGAAAAGTACTGTAGAGGCTCTCAAAGTATAAACAGTCAATATGTGCCAGTTGTCTTAATCCTGAAGTCAGCACCTCAAAGAGTCTGGTATGTAAAGGCTCAAGGTATTGTACAGACCCATCACCTGAGTTTGGTGAACTACAGTGTTCGATGCTGACCGGTAGTTAATGAACAGCATTCTCACATAGATGTTCCTCTTCTTCAGAGGTGTTGCGTCCATATGAATATCAGTGAAAATAGCATTCTCCCTGGACCCGTTATGGCGGAAGGTCTATTGGTCCTGTGACCCTGGCAATCTGTCATTTATGTGGCCCTTGACAAGCCTATCGACGCATATGGTGAAATAAAGTATCGGACGATAATCATTGCAACGTGATGCATTGGATTATCTTGTTACTGGCACTACGGTGGTTTAATTAAAATCAGTCAGAAGTACAGCGTGAGGCCGAGACAGGTTTAAGATGTCTGCTAGAAGGAGATGCAAACAAGGATGCCACATGGACTTATTTTGTTCATTATATATTTGCTGCGTCACATAGTGTTCAAAACACCTTCCTAGGTTCTTGATAGTTGTTCACTTGAAAGATGTTTATCAGTTTTTCTGTACCTAGCATATTTGCTAGGTATAGTCGTCCAAGCCTACATGAAAAGTTTCTCCAGATCTCCAATCTGCCTTCTATTGATTAACACTTCTCAATGGTTCTTAAACTTGATTTAAAAATGTATCATACATGATTTATAGTTATAGGACAACCAATGTATTCCCTGATGGTGAATAACATCTTGAACTTGTCAAAGTACTCCAGTAGCCACTTCATATGTATTCATTGTTACCAGTTTGTGTGGTATGGAGCTGCATGTGTCGGAAAGATCGTGCCACAGGAAAGCTAGGTTCTCTTTTCTTTCACCACTCTGATTTTCTGCGTTACTGCTCCAGTGTGTTCCCGGCTCCTAGATACCCCAGGGATTCTTCCCTTCTGCACTGTTGTATCCAGGTATTTGATTTCCACCATAAAATCTGTCATCTTTGCTATGATGAAAATCTCCCCTTCCATACACACGTAACTGTGAGATGTGTGAACTCATCCTTTGGGATGAAGTATCCCTCTTCAGACTTCCATCCCTCTGGCATTATTTCCTTCTTTCACACAACCTTCAACCATTTCTAGAGCTCTGTTGTGGGCTCAGGCATATCTTATGTTCCTTGCATGGGATATCTCCTGGTTGTGGTGCTGACCTTGCCCCTTGTAATTTCATTTCTGTCAGCCTAGGTTCTGTCATATAGAATTCTGCCCAAAATCCTGTTCTCAGAGTGGGCCATTGTGTGTTGTCCTCAGGTTGCTTGTGTACATTTTGTTAGTGTGAAATATTTTCTGTAGTTACTTGCTTACAGCAGATCAAAACTTTGGATTTTGTTCATAACTGACATTGAGCATGCGGTAAGATATAATAAGTAGAAATATTTACAAATGCAAACAGTCTGAAATGTTTGTACTTTCAAAGATTACATTCAATGATATTTTATGAATAAGCATAAATATTGTGGTTACATTGGTTGATTTTCAGAACATGATTGACTGCTTTTCATGATTGGCAGAGTCCACTAGGAATGTTCACTTGTACATGTTTGGGGTCCTGTGATTTTTCTGGTTAATGTTGTCTTAACAAACCGGCAAACAACATTTGCTCAATAGACAACCAATTCTATTCCAATAGAATATTTCAGGCCACTTCATTGGATGGATTGTGTAAACTGACATTTGTTTGTAAAATATTCCATCAAAACATTCGCATAACAAGATAGTTGAATATTGTGAAATAATTTAAATATGTATGAGAAAAGACAGTTCAAGTTCTCCACCAAAATTCGTATGCGACTGTTTGGGAGTGTAGAGAAACCTTTTTCCTGACAATAATTTTCAGCTTCTTCAACATCAGACATGTTCTAAAGTGTGATTTCCAAACCAAACACAGACTGGTTAAGGTGCACACAGCACTGGCTCCCAGTTCACAAGTTGAGATCTCTGCTCACTCAGCAATGTACCATTTATTCTTTGTCACGCAAGCCATTCTGTGTATGTGCAAAATTTTGCCCTAATCTGACATTTTACCATTAGAAATGCAATTGAATCTTTAAAATGTGCAGGCCGCATATATCCCAATGCATTTCAAGCCCCATTGACTTGAATAGGAAGCATATTTCTTTGCTACTAGTATTCAATTATTTGAGGTAGACATTTATATTTCACATTGAACTATTACTTGAAATTCCATTCTAACTCCAACTAAATTGTGCAGACTGGGGTGGAATGGGTTGCTTGTATAAACATAGCCTTTTTATACAATTGTAATGCTTTAAACAAAAACTGCTGCAAGTTACATATACGTGAATGTGAAGTATTTAGATTCATCCAATTACTGTCATACATTTTCTGGCAAAAGGCATTTAACATGTAAAACAGTTAGAACTGATTGAATGTATTGCCAAATTCTCTGAAACGCCTTTGGAGATGGCTTATGGCAGAGAAATTAACATTCAATTCACAGGCAACAGCTCTGCTGGGCATTCCTGCAGTCAGCATGCCAATTGCACGCTCCCTCAAAACTTGTGACATTTGTGGCATTGTGCTGTGTGATGAAACTACACATTTTCGAGTGGCCTTTTATTGTGGCCAGCCTAAGGCACACATGCTCAAACTCATGCTGTCTGATCAGTATCTTGATATGCCACACCTGTGAGGTTGATGGATTATCTCGGCAAAGGAGAAGTGCTCATCAACACAGATATAAAGAGATTTGAGAGAAATAGGCCTTTTGTGTATGAATTCAGCTCATGATAAATGGGGGCAAAAACAGTGTTGTGTTTATAATTTTGTGGAGAAGAGGTTTAAAGTTTGTCATTAAAGATGCATTCCTGTTACATGATAATCCATCTGACAGCTCTTTTCAACTAGTAGGTGCCTTTTTGCAAACCGTTTTACAAGACAAAATAAGAATGACAACTAGTTCTACCTGATTTAAACAGAGAGAGCAGTGCACCCTCTCCAAAAACAACAGGCTGCACTCCTGAACCTCAGTTTGATTTTGTTTGGTGTTGAGCAGTCTGAGACAAAATTAGATAATAATTTTAGAATCGTTTTTTTTTTAAGGAGCTTGTTACTTTCAATGGAATTATCATGTGATGGGAATGCAATACACAATTCACAAATACATTCAAATTAACATTCCGAAGTGTAAGGAATAGTCTATTTCAAATGTAATCAGAATACATACCAGCCGTCATCAGAAAAATATTTCAGAAACGACCGAATTCTAGAAGTAAAGAGGTGATTATGAAACCCGTAGTGCTTTTGCTTTGTTAACAATAACTCCATCATACAATAAAATCAAATACATATTTATCCTCTAGAGTGGGATAATGCCAAAACCACCAATTGTAATTGGAATCACTTCAGCCTGGCCATATGGAATAAAACAATAGTCATAAACATCTCTAATCTGTGTGATGGGAGCACAGCTGTTGTGTATTTCAAGACCATAAATGCATCAGGACCAGTAAGCACACCACAATCATAGCCGTGAATTTCCTTTTCTAGTTTTTCTTTTAGTTTAGGCACATTAGTAGGGCAAAAATAACATTTCATACTAATGAATATTTAGCACTGCAAATTCTGATGAATGCAAAGGGTCTGTAGACTTTCAACAGGCGCTGCTTCTCCTTCGTCAACCCAATGAGCACAGGGATGGAGTGAGGGAGGGAAAGATGCTCTAATTCATTCGTAGCACATTCCCACCCTGCCTAATTCTATTAGACTCCCATAAACTCCCAACAACAGAACACCAGAATTACCCAATGATTACAGAACCACTGAGTCCTTAAATGATGCTGTCAAAAACAAATGTTCACTTAGCAGTGGTGATGTAAAATACGGTGCCATATGATAACCTGTCCAAATCATCAACATACCTTCCCTTTTTTCCCAATATTCTCTGGGCACAGTTCATGTACAGTATTGTAATCAGTCCGATCTTTTTACAGAGATCAGAAGGTTTTGCTTTGCTTTATGACTCACTCTCTTTCTCTCTGTAGTTCTCCCTCCGTCTCTGAGACATGGAAGTGTAGGTATGCTTGTGCTCTTTAATGCTATCTTGTAGTATAAGAAGCCGAGAGTGGTTGAGCCCTACCAAGCCTTTCAGCGCGGAAGTTGTTCATTAGCAGGATTTCTGGAAAGTGGTACATTTTAAATGCACTGAGCCCTCCCCCCAGGGGCCACAGGATTTGACAAGTACACCATCAATCAAATTAAAAGCACATTAAAATAACATAAAGGGGAGAGATTTTGCCCCTAGAGAAATACTGACCTGAATTATATAGAAGGTTGTCAGTTTGCACAATTAAATGGACCTACCTTCATTATTGTAAGTGCCTTTTTCAAGTGTTCTACCTGTGGGGCGATTTCAACGTAATATTTTACACTTCCGTCCTAGTCTCTGTACACATCCAAGTGTTCAGATGGTTTGGCCTGAACACATCTGTATATCATAGAATGTCAGTTTCAAATTGAACTGCATTGTTGGCTATGTCACCACTTTCTCAGTTTAACTACACAATAATAACTATCAAGTTGATAATCACTACCTTATCATTAGTAAAACTGATGTAAAATGTATGGCATGCGAATCGTGACCTTTTTGCATGTAGTTTGTCTTGGGGGGAGACCTTGAAACTGTTTGTTTTCCCAAAAGTTGCCTAAAGAGTCATTGTAATTGAAACCCAACCCAAGTCATTGCTATTGCTCTATGCTTGTGGTACTTCACACGGTTTGACAAAAAACCTTCCTTGGTCTTGGGTAGTTTTCCATGGTTATGTCTTTATTGAGCAGAGGAGACATTATTCTTCACAGGCACTTCATATTTGTGTTGTTCATTTCACAACAGGTATAGCAGGTATGGACCTCCTCCCCTCCCATTTCCAAACGTACTCCATCTAGTTGCACTTGGACCACTACCATGTCACAAAAATCCTCCTTATTTTCTCCATTATTTGTATTGCTGGAGGTTTCTGTTGATTTGCGCTTTCGCTTTAATGTACAAACATGGTTGTCCGCTGGAGGATGAATAACAAAGTCACATTGGCCTAAGCAGTACTGTCGACTCTTGGTGGAGAGACTTTTCTCCTCTGTCTGCAGCTCAGAGAGGGCCATGCAGTCTCATCGTCTCAGAGGGGGCAGATGGTTAATACTGCCTCACAGAAAAGCCTTTGCTGGTCAAACTAATATAGCTTCCTTTATGAGGCCCAGTAAATGAGGATCAGCATGGGAAATAAGATGATACCATTGGATCATTGCATAGAGCCAATGTCAAGCTAGTGTCGTACATCAATTTCTGAAGCTGAATAATCACAGCTAATGCAAACAATTTGATTCCTTGGTTGACATAAATATCAGGCTTTCACATTAAGAGCTTAGCTCCAAAACTATATACAATATGTATATCCACTTTCTGAATTAAATTAATATGAAAGACAGGCATCATGAAACTGATAGGTAAAAAGACAAACGTTCGAATATTATATAAAGCATTTTTTTTACACATTTTATTTACAATTTATCCTACCATTTCTACTGATCTGTATGCCAGTTCTGATTTTTATGTGCATGTCTAACTGCCTCTCTGGCAAAATACAAATGAAGCCCTGTCAGTCAAACACAGAGCTCAGTTCTAATAAACCTAGTCCCACCTGTACCTGATTCATGTGAGGGAAGGCTCATGAGGCCACCTCCAAGATGCGGAACCCAGCATCTTGGAGGTGGCATTTAAAAGGCAAGTGTAGATTTCTGTTTTGCAGGCTACTATGGTATTTTAACAATTTTTATTTTGTATTTTATTTCAAGGCCATATGTGTAGATCTGACAATAATGCAGTTCATGCACCAGTTACTTTGATGCAGGCAATTGACAATATGGCAGCCTGTATTTAGTCACTATTTTAGTGGCTTTGATAGGCCTATCCGTATTTTGTTTCATACAGATGCTAAATGTCTATTTTGATACAAGGCTGTTATTCTTCTGATACAATGGATTTATCAAGATCCTGCATCAACTGCTAGAAGCGGAATGTAATTTACATTCACACGTATCAAGCGCCCTCCTAAACAGGATTTTTAACATTACAGTTGGTGATGATTGTGTCTTAGACAATCCATCAAGCCTTAAACTACTGAGGAAAGCCTCGTTGATAAATTCTCAGTAAATGTTTAGCAATGTACTATGCAATTTTGTAGCTCCTCTCTATAGCTTGACATGTTTTCTGCATCGGGATTTTTCACCACAATGCTTTGCTTTTCATAACTCTTCATAATCTCTCTTTGCCTCATCTGTAAAGTTGTTTCTCATATCTTGTTTGAAAATGTCGTTGTACACTTGAGGTCTGACAAACAACTGTTTCATAACAGAGAGCTCAAACAGCCTGGTCATTTAGTTTAACAAATGTATACTAACTTAATGAAGTAATGAAAGTCTGCCCCAGCTGCTTGCAATTTGAAAGCTCATCAGCACAGTTGATTTTTGAATTTAGAGGGGAGTTTTCCATTTATCGGGGAGGGAAGAGGCATGATGAGTGAAACCCAATGCGGCAACATCATAAAAACAAATTTCAATCAAGACTGAAATATCGTAGGAACTGCAATCTTTTAGTGAAAACCGGCAATAAAATTTCAATCATGTTTTCCAGTTTTTACAACTTGGGAACATAATGAGAAATAAAAAAAGTTTAAATAAAACTTGACTGGTTACTGCATTTCTTTACAACCCCATTTCCCAAAAATATTGGACACTGCGTAAAATGCAATGAAAAACAGAATTCAATGATTCCCTGTTTTAAGCTCCTGGCTGGGGTGCTTCTAGGCAGTTCTATGTGCCTGGAGGCCACAGTCAGGGGCTGACTGCAGAGGAGCCTCTAGGCATCTCAATGTGCACTACTGTTTAATTATTCCCAATCAGAAGCAGCTGCTCCCTGTTGCCTCTGATTGGATCCTATTTAAGTTGCCCTGTTGTTACCTTGGTTGTTGGTCCTTGTACTGAGGTAGTGTGGTGGTTTGTGGCACTTGATTGTGTTATTTTCTGGTTTTACAATTAAGATCTGTGCCTTGTGTCCTGACTACACTAAGCCGTGACACCTACAGTATCTCCGAAAAATTAGTACAGCCCTCACATTTTTGTAAATATTTGATAATACCTTTTCATGTGACAAAACTGAAGAAATGACACTTTGCTACAATGTAGTGGTGAGTGTACAGCTTGTATAACAGTGTACATTTGCTGACCCCTCAAAATAACTCAACACAGCCATTAATGTCTAAACCGCTGGCAACAAAAGTGAGTACACCCCTAAGTGAAAATGTCCCTAAAATGAAAATGTTCATAATGCGCCAAATGTTTTCAGTGGGTGACAGATCTGGACTGCAGGCAAGCCAGTAGAGCACACATACTATTTTACTACAGAGCCATTCTGTTGTAATATGTGCAGAATGTGGTTAGGCATTGTCTTGTTGAAATAAGCAAAGCATCCCATAAAAAAATATGTTGTCTGGATTGCAGCATATGTTGTGAAAACACCTGTATTTGATTGGATTCCACATTGTCAACTCAATTGTCAAGAGAACAAGTACAGTACAACAAAATGTAGTAATTCTAAACAGAAGATCATATAGAAGAATGCAGAAAATGGAACAAAAGTGAAACCATTAAGAACAATGTATGTTATAGGTGGGATGTATAAATGTGCAATGGAGGAAAATGCAAGTTCCAATGACAATTCTAAATATGCAATGACTGTGCAGCCATAAAAGTGCAAAATTATCTTGGGAGACGGATGGGCTGTCTTCTAAATGTACAGGCACTGCTTGCGTATATTTGACCAGGGCTGAGGTGTGGAGGGTCCAGGTGAGATCCTCGAAATATACGGACACCCAGGAGTTTGAGGATGGGCACACGACACACCTCAGTTCCTCCAATGAAACCTGGAGAGTGACTGCAGCCTTTTGACTTCCTCTAATCCACAATGAGCTCCTTGGTTTCCTTTGCATTGAGGGCCAGGTCGTTGCCATGCCACCAGGCACTTGACCTTCTCCCTGTAGGCTGACTCATCGTCACTCATCACACCTACCACCGTGGTGTCATCTGAAAACTTGACGATGATGTTGGAACTGGGTACAGGAACGCAGACATAGGTGAAGAGGGAGTACAGGAGGGGGCTCAGTATGCAGCCTTGTGGAACACCAGTGTTCAGGATCTGGGAGAAGGAGGTGAAGTTGTTTGACCTGACAGACTGGTGTCTGTATATAGTGAGTATATATTGTTAATCATTAATGGTGCCTTCACAGATGTGTGAGTCACACATGCCAAGTGCACATATGCAGCCATCACAGATGCTGGCTTTTTAACTTTGCGCTGATAACAAGCCAGATGGTCCATCACCTCTTTAATCCGGAGGACACGGCGTCTATAATTCCCAAAATGAATCTACATTTTAAATTTGTAAGAACACAGGACAGGTTTCTACTTCACTTCAGTCCATCTTTTGTATTGAACTCGGGCCCAGGGAAGGCGGCAGTGCTTCTGGATCTTGTTTCTATATGGTTTCGTATTTGTATGTTAGAGAATTCGGGTTGTCAGTTTTCATTAGTTGTCAGTTATAGTCATCAAAATTAAAAGGAATGAACACTTGAAATATATCAGTCTGTGTGAAATGACTGTATACATTATGCAAGTTTCCCTTTTTGAATGGAATTACTGAAATAAATAAACTTTTTTATGATATATTATATGACCAGCACCTGTATGCCATTTTCTATTCAATGCAGTGTTTCAAAGCAAATAGACTTGCATTTCTTTTGTGGCATGCGTGTCTTGGTTGCAGACTCTGTTTTTAGGGAGACCTATTCATGTATAATGTCATTTAAAATAAGTAGTACTGCTAGATTATAATGAACACAGTCAGATGTAATCGATAACATACACACAATTATAAATTGGTGTGCCAACGATGACAAATGTGTTGTGCTTGCTAGCTTGTTTTAAAATGTACCTATCATTAAATATAATGCAAAATATATTTAGGAAATATCAAATCAGTTTGCGCCCTTCTCATCCCAAGGGAGGGGTTTCAGAAAATATTAATGAATCCCTATAGCACGTAACCTCCACCAAAGCAAACATTTATGAAGTACTGAAGTCCAAAAATGTCAGTAGATTGAATATGAGTGTCAAAGTTAGTTTACTCTCTGTAGCTTCAACAATTCAAAATATACTGGTTTGGAGGTTTGATCATGCTAATTTAAATACATAAAATCACCACATACACTGTTAGCAGGGTTGGGGAATAACAGATTACAAATTGATGTTAACTGATGTCATTTACGTGAATTAAAATGATCTGTATTTAGGTACAGTTTTAGAGAATCTTGAGTTAGCATAATTGGCCAAAGAGTATAAAAATGTTGAATTCCAACATAATAACAATAAGATGATGATCATAATAAGAAGAACAAGAAGAAAAATGCATAACGGAGATGATGCTAATAATAATAAGAAGAGATACATAATAATAAGACGAAGATCTTGGAATGATGGAATTTCTGTTTCATATAGTTATTTGTCAGGTGGCTGTTTAATATATAGCAGAGGTGTGTCTAATTAAGATTTAGATTAAGACTTTTTCAAATTAATTGAACAACCTTTTTTGTTTTGTGCATAACGACTTGCCAAAACATTTTCCTAACCCTGAACAATAGCTCAAGATCAGATTATTTTTATACCCACGGTGATGAAAAGGAGACAATTATTTGTGTTATTATGGCTAATTCTTTGAATCCATTCTCTACATTAATTCCTATTAGTCTGAATGTGGAATTAGGATAAATGCACTGAAAACTGTGCATATGGTGGTCACTACCTGTACTCTGCTTATTTCCCCATCAACTCCCACCACTGAGATGTGCATAGTGAAGATATACATTCAACTCCCACCACTGAGATGTGCATAGTGAGGATATACATTCAACTCCCACCACTGAGATGTGCATAGTGAGAATATAAATTCAACTCCCACCACTGAGATGTGCATTGTGAAGACACATTCATGTAGGAATTGGCCCCCAGGTGCCTACAAAGTAGACAGAGTTCTTTTTTTCAGAAAAGTTTTTTCTGGAGTCTTTTTCTTCACCTTTGTTCCATTCTGCCCCACAGGTTAGTCTTTTTCTTTCCTTTTCATCTTTGACCCTTCACAGGATGGATAGACATTTCAGAGTCTGACTGGCTAGAACAAAGCTGAGCAGACGGACGCAGTCATAGTCTGCTCTCTGTCTCCCCATGCTCTCTGTCTCCCCATGCTCTCTGTCTCCCCATGCTCT
>JACXGJ010009139.1:0-25006 GCA_016801105.1 Esox niger
AGCACAACCAGAGACAGGACAACACCATGACACAGTAAACAGCACAACCAGAGACAGGACACAGACACAACACAGACCAAACACACAACACAGAACAAACACACAGCGCAAACCATACTGACAACACAGCAGAACAGACACAACACAGACCAATCAGATAACACAGTTGAACACAGACCAAACTGACAACACAGCAGAACAGATTCAACACAGAACAATGAGATAACACAGCTGAACACAGACCAAACAGACAATATAGCAAAACACAGTACAATGCTGAGACAACAACATACAAGACAGAAACAACACAAATATATAACCCGCAGAGGGAGAGAGAGAGACAACAGATATTACACAGAGGAAGAAAAACAACCCAGAAATATAACACAGAGAGATAACACAAATATAACCGAGAGACAACACAGTAGTACAACATCAACAAAACCCAGTCCAGCATGAAAATTCCTCACAGGAATATAGCCTAAGACATAGCATAGATAACGACATGATAACATAAAGACCAAGCAAGAACAAACACACTGTGGCTCAGAAGAATGAAACCCACTTGAGCAACAGATAGGAGAAAACCTCAGAACATTACAAACAAACCAGAAGGAACGCAATGACAAGCAGAACAGCTTGGCATGACAGCACAACAAAGACAAGAAAGCAGAAGAGCACAAAGAATAAAGGAACAGCCCCAAAGCCTACACAGATGGTGCTGTCTGTACCCTAGCTAGTGAAGTGAACAGGACGTGGTCATGAACAAAGTGTGCCAGCCCCAGAGTTGAGGTTCACTGTATGGCTCTCAGGTCCATCTTTTCTACGTGCTGACATCTTCCTAATCACAGAGCTCATACAGTACATTGAACATGTCCACCCTAGGTCCTGGAGGACTCTGAAGATAACAAAGACTGTCTCTGACACTGACCCTATGCAGCAGGACCTTGGTATGGTCTGTGGGAAATAAACTATTAAAAATTAACTTATTTTTAATCTTACCTCACTGAGGGAAGAGAGACCCCTGAGTCGATTCTCCTGGTCTACGAAGTACCTAAATCAGGCACTGTTTCCTGCCCTCCCTCCCTCAACACTGCCTCAACATCACTCTCCTCTGTTTCCAGATCTCTACCTCCCTCAACACCGCCTCAACATCACTCTCCTCTGTTTCTAGACCTCTGCCTCCCTCAACACCAACTCAACCTCACCCTCCTCTGTTTCCAGATCTCTACCTCCCTCAACACCAACTCAACATCACCCTCCTCTGTTTCTAGACCTCTGCCTCCCTCAACACCAACTCAACATCACCCTCCTCTGTTTCTAGACCTCTGCCTCCCTCAACACCGCCTCAACATCACCCTCCTCTGTTTCCAGATCTCTACCTCCCTCAACACCAACTCAACACCACCCTCCTCTGTTTCTAGACCTCTACCTCCCTCAACACCAACTCAACATCACCCTCCTCTGTTTCCAGATCTCTACCTCCCTCAACACCAACTCAACATCACCCTCCTCTGTTTCCAGATCTCTACCTCCCTCAACACTAACTCAACATCACCCTCCTCTGTTTCCAGATCTCTACCTCCCTCAACACTAACTCAACATCACCCTCGTCTTTGACTCAGTGACACCAAATCTGAGATCTGACATGTTGAACCACAGTGGAAAGCCTCAGGTGTGATTTTAGTATATATATAGTGTCAGCAGACTGTACATAACTGTTGACCTCAACTTTAACATGTGGGATTGGAGTGCGCGTTATATTGTATTGCTTTTTACTTGATCCAGTCATAGCATTCTTGTTACAAAGTATAGTTTTTTTTTAAAATAGTTTTGGTTTGTTTGTTTCATTTGGAAACTTGAAAGCAAATGCAACATCAGAGATTTTATCCTTCAAAGTGTCAAATAAATAAATAGATGCATCAGTAATATTTTCAGCATTACTGCATTATCTGTTCACAATGAATAGGAGTAACCAACATGGAAAAGAGATTTATTCAGTTGTTTAACATTGAATTGATCACTACTTGACCTCATATGCCCATTTTGGGCATATTAATTATTTGAGGGGAGAATAAAATTCTAGATAGACTAATCTTACTTTGCATTTGAGTTAAGGCTGTCATGTTCGAGTCGTCAGCCAAGGGAAAATCATGTGAGATACGTACTCACTATCTGTAATAATTTAGATAAGCCCTTATTATCAGATAGGCCAGCTTCAGAGACGCCAGCTGCAGACTGCTCAGACAACACAAACTAAACCAAAATTACCTTTTTGAATACTGAAACTTGTCTGACACTATGTTGCAGTCTCTTAAACTGGCATTCATTATGTATTATAGAACTAAGTTAATTTCAATACTAATCTCAATCTCAGCACTTTATATTATCATCACAAGCTTATGTGATCATTACCTTCCTGCTAGTATACTTGTTACCAGAGTTGTGAAAGGCACAAACAAAATGTGATGAGCTGTGATAGGCTGGGTTCACCAGGGACGTTCCTAATTATGACTCAATGGACCAGGTTAAGGGGGTCCACAACTAACCAGTAATGAAAATGACCAGTGAAAAAGAATCAGTTAAGGTCCCTGGTTAGTAATTAACTCCCTCTACCTGGTGATTTAGGTGGTGTTGATTAAGGACTTCCCAAAACCGGTGAATGCAAACGAGTCCTTTTATTATTAACATACCCCTCGACAAGCAACCCTTAATTGGCCACATTACACAGCTCCAGCTGTTCCCCATGATAGCTCCACCGTACCGTCACAGGAAAATATGTCCATTGAATGAGACAGCAATATGACCTTTCCTCTCTCAAAATGCAACTCAGCTGTGTTGGTTTATTGTGGGTAAACAGTGACTGGCGTCTGAAGAAGCCTACCTCAACAGAGCCGTGTCAGAGATGTTATTTCGGAAGCTGTGGATTCTAAGTCCTATTTAAATGGCGCTGTAAATTCTGCTGAGAACGCCCGGGGGATGGGGTGGCAGGAGGGAAGTCGAGGGAGTTATGGTAAAACCAGTGGTAAAAGAGGTGACAGTTTTCAGATGTGGCGGACGTTTGATTTTCGTTTAATGATCTTGTTTGCCAGTCATTTGGAAAACTAAATAAGGGAAGGGGCTTGCATTAAAGCATTAAAGAAGGAAAACACTTTGAAAAAAATCACACTTACACAATGTGTCATTCAACCTTTGTCAAAATGGAAGGTCATTTCCTGTAGTCATGTATTTGTCACTTACTATCAAGGCTACTCAAACTACTAAAACTGAATATGCTGCTGCAAACCCAGACTGTACAGCTAATTTACCCTAACCTATTAAAGTACATCCAAGTACACAGCTTCATTAGAGTATCTGACATACTGTACTGAGCACATACAGAATTAGTCACCAGGCAGAGTTGATATGCTAAAAAATACTAAGACAGATTTCCAGTAAACTGAAAGCTCAGAACCGCTGATGAACTCTTCCCTCTCATAGGGAAGATACCGGATGTAGAGGCCTAGAAACTGACAACTAACCCCAGCCCTCTCCCCACTGCACCCCCCACAGTACTAAGCCCTCCCCATCTGGCCAGTCAAACACCCTCCTAACCCCCAGCCCAAACACTTGAAGAACTCTACCAAATTCTCCAACTCCAGACCCACCCAGCCTTGTGAGAAATAGAGGACGCCTACACTCACCAACCCCCCCCCCCCCTTGAAAAAAAGAGAAAAAACAGCTGAATATAATTACATCTCTGACTGGCTTTAAATTCCTGACGTTTTCCATGGTGGCTTCCAACAACACAGAGGGAAAAGGAGAAGAAGGTTAACCAAGTTTGTTAGTTTGAGCGCCACAGCAGCTTTTGAGTGAGACCAACACTCCTGGGGTCAACTTTATTCAAATAAAAACAGTCATGTTTATTATTAGTTTATTATTCGTTTTTTATTATAACAGTATAATATTCTCTAATTAGAAAAGGACACATACTTCTAGTTCTTAATTTTATTCACAGACACATTTAATTGATCGAATGAATCCAAACGAATTTCCAATTCTTCGATGCTATTGTGTTGTTTACTGATTTGTATACCCAAATCTGTGGTATCTTCAACAAGAAATGTGTTCCAAATTTTATTGAATGCTATAATTCATAGTTGTCAAACCTTTTGAACCTAAGTGAAACAAATTCATTTCCCAGTTAATATTTGTCAGTTATAAGTTAAAATGTTCTGCAGATATATTGTATTGTTCCTATTCAAGTAATCGTCTCCAATTTCTGTGTTAGAGATGCAATTCATTTATAATATTTTTATTTATCATTATCTTTTTTTTTACATTCTTAGTGACATTTTACAATGCAAATGATTCTTTTTACACTCTCATTTACAGTGTCATTTTAACATTTTAGCTGTTTCAATTAGCCACACATACTTTTCAGATTTTAACCAGAAGTAACCAGAAGTTTGATAACTCGACCCTCAAGCCTGCAAGAAAATCAGATATGATTTTAGGGAAGTTAATATCTATTTGGATCGTGAGCTATGTAAGTATCCCAGTCTCATCAATGCTACTTTTATCTTTGAAACCCACGAAGGGTCAGAGCAAACATGTAATCAAGCCAAGGACTATTTTGTCTCAAAAACAGTTCTTATCACCTCAGAAAGTTTCTCATTCCCCTTATACCCAGCTTGTATCAGAAAGATATCCTGCCAGGTTTTAGTCAGTCCCACTGACCATCCCTATTCACCATACTGTTACCACACTGTCAAGAGACAACGCAGCCTTTATAACCTCAGAAGATTTTACTTTCCCAAGAACACGTTATTACTCTGCTACAAACGCTTTCATGAACTGTTCTGCCTCCGTTGTCCTCCGGAGAGACCTGTCCCACCCTCAGATATGATGCAGCTGTCTCTCAGTTGTTGAGTGGGAGGTGGTTGAGACAGGAGTGGCGGAGACCAAGCCAGGATGCACAAGCTCTGCACTTCTCAGAACACATTAAGGGTTCGAAATTCTAATGTGTCCTGAGGTGGAGGTGGGGGAAGACGAGGAGGGAGGCTTAGGTTTTGAGTATATCAGGCTGCTTCAGCCACCGCGAGCCTTACTGGAATGGCTGTATCTCATTCCACTAGTACGAGGGTATTACGTAATGAATTAATGGATTAATGTTTGCTGTTAATAATTCATAAATGCTGAGTTGGGATGATAGCAGGAAGATATGGCTTTGCAGAACTGATCTCTGATATATCGCATGCATGTACAAAATGGGAAAACTTCAAGATAGGGAGTCAAGTGGCAAGGTGCTAAGTCCTTTAGGAGTATCTACATCAGTAGAGGCTGTGCTTTGTTCTAAATACGCACGACTTGGCTTATGGCTTGAAAAGATCAATCAAATAATACAGAGCAAATCTGGTTCAATGTGCTGCAAAATCACCATGCTAATATTTGAGAACGTTATGAGTTGGAACTGTAAGCCTCCTGACCTAAATGCCATATCTTTTGCACGGTCATAAATTAAAACACTTTTCTCAGTTGGGCAGGCATGCATGGTGCCCTAAGAGCTGGAACGCAACTGATGACCAGTGATTAGTTCTGCCACAGAGAGACAGGAATGGAGAACAGAAGAATGGAATATAATTTACGAAGGAGCAGAACCACTTTTCAATTCAAAAGTCCTGCCCCCTGACGCACAGTGTAAGAAGAAATCCCCCAAATTGCTCATAACAATCCCAAGTTAACTTCTCATCAGAATGTAAATACGTGTTTAGTGGATGAGTAACAGCATCAGTTACATTAAGGGGGTTTATTAAACAATTAAACCGTCAACAGAAATCGATAGAAAAATGCATTTGTGAGCTCATTAAACACAACGGGCAGACGTCCAATATATTTCCAAACATCTCCTATTAAAATGCTTCCACATGCTACAGGACTTGACTTCAAAGGGAGAAAAAAGACTTGGATGAGGAGGAGACAACATAAAGCACACGTCACACTAACATAGGCTGTATCAAACCAAGCCATCTGTGTGACAGTGCTCAAGTGTTGTCTGTTTGTTTTATGCTAGAGCAGCAACATATCAAACACTTATAGCAGCTCACCATAGAGCAAAGAACGGCTGTCTCAGGTGCACAACATCTGTTGGATGAAAGAGCAACATGCCAACGCAATAACTAAAACAACCGCAGTGGTTACGTCTGTCGGTCGAGATTAGTCAGGGAGAATATATGAATAGCTCATTCTCCATATGTAGCCATATGACAGATACAGCAGTTTTAATAGTTTGAAAAGTCCAACTGCCATGGATGAAGAAGCACAAACTCTGTGTACGGACCCTATGTTTCAGTGGTTAAAATAAAAGCACACATTATTATCCTCGACAAGATAATATGTTGAGGAGAATTACAAGAATTCTGCTATGCTACGATGATCGCTCCAAGTCTGTCAGTGGACACGTTGCCTAGCTATGCTACAACATCCTGTGAGGGTCATTCACCAGGGATGCAGGCCGTCAGTCGCTCGCTGTGGGAGAAGGGGGAAGTTCACCAGGGGTGATGTGAGGGAGCTGCGCAAACAGCTTTAGTCTCGACGAAGCACAAAGCGGCCAAGTAACACGGTGCCTGTGCGTATGTTGGTGTGCGTGCGTGCGCGCGCGTGTGTGTGTGTGTGTTTGCGTGTCTGTGTGTGCGGGAGACCCTGGGATTCCTTGTCAGGTATGAAGTCCGTAGTGAGGATGTAAACACTGTTGGCATTCCGTTGGGGTGACAAGCAAACAGACATGTTGACAGATCAAGACACGCTCCTAAACTGGTGTCCAATAGCCGGTTGTCAAGCCCTGCTATGACCACGCTAATGTTGACACAGGTCCATGCACATTCATATGTGTAGCATGTGCAAACAAGTGTAAGTATACAACTGCATGCAGACACACACACACACATACCCACACACACAAACACATACACACATTCACACTCAACACAGTTACAGACAATAACATCAAAAGGATGCCATTCTCCAGATACAATAAAATACAGTATGAATCAGTACAAAAACACGTATGCACCCATTCATTTGCCCTGGGTCAGTGTGTCTGTTAAATGACTACAGTATAACTATATAAGTGAGTGACAGGAAAGTAATTGAATGAGTCATAGAGGGATCTCTTTCCCAACAAACTGAATCTACCCTGTTTTCATATCCAGTAAATCCAAAGATTTATTACAGCTGTCAAACACGTGCGTTCAAAATTTCCCCAAAACTCAAAATGTGAAAGGAAAACGAAAACAAAACTACAGAAAAATCCTTTTACCTTCAGTTCCTGGCTGTGTCTTGGCTCCTAAAACATGATCAAGTCTCAGTCTCTGTAGGTTTCTCTCTCTCTCTTCAGAGATGTACTCTTGGCGGTGGTCTGTCGACTTCTGAATAAAGAGTAACAATCTCCAGTCAGTTGAATTTTTAGGGTTTGGTCTCGATCCCTCTGATGTGGTGAACTGAAGGGTTTGGGGTTAATCTTCAGTGTCCTGGGAGTCCGCTGGAATAGGTACCAAACTGAGCTCTCTGTTTATTTAGTCAAGTCACAGCACAGGGGGTCTGCTCTGCTCCTCTATTCTCACACACTGACCAAGCCAGTACACTGCTCTGCCCAACAGCGAACAGAAAGCACACGCTCTGCCTCTCACGCTGAAGAGTGTGGTCCACCTCTGAGGAACTGACAAATAGAGCGAGAGAGGACAGGAGGGTGGGAGTGAAAGAGAGGGGGAGATGGAGAAAGAGAGGGAAGGGGGAGAGGACCGGGGGATAGAGGGTGAGTCGTGTGTAAGATAGGTCAAACAGGTTTTCACCAGTGAAGTGATTTGTTTAACAGAACTGAAGTGTTTCTAAAATGTGTTGTTTTTAATGGCAACTGCAATCTGGACTGCATGTATGACATAACCAATGAAAAAAAAGTTATGTAAAACTCAGCTTCGCTTCGTAATAATCCCACAATTTACTCAAAGTTTTCAGGAGAGACCACAGGAGGTTGTACATGGGAGTTTATTCTTCTGTTCTCTATCTGTCACTCACACGCACACATCTTCTCTTCATCTCACCCCCGTCCCTCTGTTTCTCGCTCAAAAACACACACATTCACACGCACATATAACTCACCCCCTGTTTGCAATCTTGGCTGTCTTCCTAATTTCTCCTTTCCCAGGATATTAGTGGATGGACTGAAAATGCATAACGCCTGCCAGCCGCTGACTAAGGCTTTTCTTTTTGAAAGAGAGAGGGCCTCATGACAGGGGTATCCGGGAACAGTGGGGATCGGAGATGGAGGGATGAGGGGGCAGGGGGTAAATGGACCGCATAACACTCTCCTTTAATTGTGTGAGTCAATGTGTGGACCCAGCATCAGTAATTAGAGGCATGCAAAGGACCCACTAGTTATTAGACAGGACAGGAGTTCCAACACAATACAGGGAGCTCATACGTTACGACTACACAGTCTTCTGAAAAAGAGTCGCTCAGAGCAAATTGGACTCTATCTTGCAGCTCTATACTACAGCAATGTAATATCGTAGTGCAGCAGAAATTCATATAATATAATAATAAAAATCCACTAGCTGTAATGCAGTATACAATATATCAGAGTGCAGAATAAAATCATAACTCAGTTTATCATAAACATTATACCTCATTGTTTAGTATAAACATTATACCTCATAGCATGCTATAAACAGTATACCTCATAGCATGCTATAAACAGTATACCTCATAGCATGTTATAAACATTATACATCATAGCATCCTATAAACATTGTACCTCACAGCATGCTATAAACATTGTACATCATAGCATGCTATAAACATTATACCTCATAGCATGCTGTAAACAGTATACCCCATAGCATGCTATAAACATTATACCTCATAGCATGCTATAAACATTATACATCATAGCATCCTATAAACAATGTACCTCATAGCATGCTATAAACATTGTTCCTCATAGCATGCTATAAACATTGTACATCATAGCATGCTATAAACACAATACCTCATAGCATGCTATAAACAGTATACCTCATAGCATGCTATAAACATTATACCTCATAGCATGCTATAAACATTATACATCATAGCATCCTATAAACATTGTACCTCATAGCATGCTATAAACATTGTTCCTCATAGCATGCTATAAACATTGTACATCATAGGATGCTATAAACATTATACCTTATAGCATGCAATAAACATTATACCTCATGGCACGCTACTACAACTCCTTCATCTACTCTAACACTGATGGCAGCATTCTCATTTTGAAATATCAGTAGTAGTAGTTGTAGCAGTTGTGAAGACTTTTTTAACCTTGATTTAACCAACTAAGTCAACTAAAAACCAGCAACGTATTGACATGACCAAAGGCATAACAATTGAAATACAACTCTCAATTGCACAACTCTCTATTGAATTTAGTCCAACCAACATGTAGAAAGGAAATTACTGACAAATTACATCATATGAACAAATATATACAGAGGGATAAGGTGCTTTGCAAATGCAAAGAGTCAAGTCTGAGAGACTTTTGGAGTTCATTACAGTCGCTGATGGCAGATGGGTGAAAGAGGAATGATGGCCAATGGAAAGTCATGTGTTGACTTTATGACTGACCAATGAGAAGTAACTACTGAAGGACACATTTGCCTAAGGTAGAGTGGGAGTAATTAGCCTAAACGGTACATGCAGTCCACTGGGGGGGGTAGCAGTAGTGAAGGTAGTTATATAAACACCAGTTGTACTGTATACTTTGACAGTTTGTCCTTCTCTACTTATTGCTTCCACACATTCTCTTATCTATTAGGATGGAGGGAGCCAAGATGGACTGTTTAAAACAGGCCAGCTCCTCTCTTGGGACAGACCCTCACAGTGAAAATATGTGAGTATCTAAGCCCCATGACTGGCCAGGCCAAGAATGCCAAAGCACTGACTGTCCAGGACACACATGTATTGTGTTGGGAGGCACGTGGAGGAGGGGAGGGAGATCAAAGGCAAAACCAGTCCGGAGGAGCAGGTCGTGGTCAAGAGACGGGATCAGTTCTTAAAGGGAACCCTAACTCCAAATCTCACTCCATACAGGAACAAGGGAAAAGTACTTCAGGTCCCTTCAGCGACGAGTTGCTGTGCAGCTCTGATCACTGTACACACTGACCATACAACATCTGCATACAACAGCCCGTCTGTTTCAACCTACAGGACTGGAGGGAATGACCTCTACACCCCCACAGCCACCCCTCTAACCCCTGCTGGCCCTGTGGCCTGCCACCACCCTGCTCCCTGACTGACCCGGGTTTCACGGGGGCCCTGACGGAGGTCATCTCGGCGCCTGACCACCACAGCTGGGAGGCTGGCAGACCAATGAGCAATGAGAGGGAGGAAGGCGAGAAACTGTGGCCTTTCAACTACAGCGACAGATGTAGATAGATGGAGTTGCCCTCACACTGGTTCTGTATCCTACTGTATTAATTATGAGCAGTCAGGAGTGCATCTGTGTGTGTGTGTGTGTGTGTGTGTGCGCGCCTGTGCGTGAAAGAGAGAGGAAGAGCGTGTGTGCGCGCGTGTATGACTGCGTGTTTACTTTTAGTAACTGTAATGATTAATTCTTGAGAGCATCTATTTGCAGTTTGAAACCGGGGTGCAGTCCAGGGGAATACCACAGCTCTTGATAATACGTATTTTTTTGTCATTGTGTGGAGAGTCGGACATCGGAAAATCCTCGTCAGCAGTGACAGTAGGAGAGAACAATGTTGTATCTGACACATTTAGACTAATCGAGTGAAGAAAATGTTTATGACATTATCAGTACTTAGTTGGAAAAGCTGTGGGGGGGGAAATGATTCACACAGCAACAGTATTACAGCATTACAACAAATCATGAAGAAGGAGTACATTACAGGCACATAGCAGAGCGAAGGCAGGCCTTGTACTGTAGGCCACAGGTTGTTGGCGTCTGCCATGCCGTGATTCTGGTCCACACTGCAGCTTTAACTCGAGGTGAAGACATGGAAGACTTGGTTCACCTGGGGGACCCATAACAAGGGACCCCTGAGGGAAGTGATCCTGACATATAACACCTCCTCCCACAGAGGATAGAGGTGTTTTACTACTTGAGATGCCACGACTTGTTTGGATAGGACCTCTAGACTTATCAACAGGGATAATTCACCTAACCCCACAATTTTTACATAAATGTATGAATTTAAGGAAAATCTGATTTTTGTTTCTGGCATGCAGCGAGAGTAGAGCCCTGTAACTCAGTGATGAATTTTGTGTGTTTCTAAATGTTTGATTGAGGCATTTTAAAGAGGGGCATTCTAGATATGCACACTTTAGTAAAGCACAGACAGTTGGCTTAGCTCAAGCTAATTATGTGTGGAATCTGTGTCAGTGCATTGTGTAATGGAATGGATTGCCTGTTGAGCTTAAGTGTGTGTGCTTTGTGCACGTGTGAATGTGCTTTGGATTCCTATCTGTCTTTACATCAGTCTGTCAGCCTTTCTGTCTTGTAGCTTGTCTCTTTGTCTGTCTTGTCTTCACACGCAGTAACGAACAAGTTAAGGTAACTGTGGTTTTACAAAGCCTATTAAAGTGCTTTCATTCTCCCGACATTCTCCCAAAATGCTCTGCTTTTCTTGCTCTTACTAAAAATTGCAGAGTAGGGCGTTAATGTAAGCTAGATTTTGACAGCATGGCTGCTTAATGTGCATTTGTAACCCTATTCGGATCAGCGTCAAGCCTTTGGGATGCCGGCAAGTAAGTCTGACAGAAGGCTTTATGAGTAATACAGCAGGATCTCCTCTTGTACCATCACTAGCCCAGTGCAGGGTAGGTTTGCACTAATGGACGTCCAGACTAATATATTGATTTAAACCTTTAATAACTGCTTTGCCTTCCAGTATTGAATGATATGAAGACAAGCTGAGTAAAATCACTGTAGATAATGAAACATTTGAAATACTTTAAATCATGAAAGTGTTCTGGTCATCAGTTGTTCCTCTATGTGAAGAATAGAAAGGTCTACACAGAACTGCCTAAGTTCATAAATTGAAAATGAAAGTATTTTTGAGATTGAAGGCTATTTCATACCCACATAATAGGGAACAGCGGTACAAATAGTAAAAGTGCTATACCCTATCACGTTGGTGTCTCACTTCAGTCTGTAGGACAACACATCGTGTTTGGTGATCGGGCGTCCCCCTATGGTCATTGCGAAAGCGTGCAGTGTATCAGCAGGAAACTTCAGCTCAACGTATTCCGGAAAGCAAAGCCTATACATTAAGAGTGGATTGACTTTGGCATCAAACTGTGCATTAAGTAACCGTGGTGATGTCCTCACCACGAGGGACCAGTGATCAAGAAATAAAGTATTCGCTACAGCATATCTGAAAAAATATCAACATAATAGTAATGTGAGGGGTTTCGCTAACCTAGTCCGTCCTGGTTGTGAAACTGACGTCAGTGACATACCTTCGAACTGTCAACCTGGCTAGAGAACAATATTAAGGTGTGTAGCGACTCAACAGTTATAGTTTGCTGAAGGGTGAGACGTGTGGGTCTACTGTCCAAAAATTTCCCGAACATTTATATATTTTCTGGGATTACCATGCGGAAAGAAGTTGATTTATTGAGATGTACGTGAGTTACCTGCTAGAAAAAGAAACAGGAAAGTACTCAAATTCCGTGAGAACCCAAACCCATACTATGAACAGTCAGAACTTCATGCAATATGCGGATTTCACCGGGTATCATCAAATCGCAGGGATCAGTGATCCGCATTCCCAGGCCACAGGTGTGTGGAACCCGGTATACGCAGCTCCGCCGGAAGATTGGTCGCCTTATAGTCATATTGCCGGCTTCCCTGGTACGAGCCCTGCTACGGAACAGATACGTTTTAATTCCCCGGATCTGACATGCATACAGTCTCAAGGCCAGGGAACTCTTCCGAGTCTAAATGCATCCAGCGGCGGGTACTCTCCTGACTCACAGAGAAGGAACTCATACGACTGGATCAGACGCAGTTCATCCAGCACAGGTATATATCCAAGTTTCACCTCCCTTGGTGATATCTAAAACATCTAAGGTGAAATACCTGCATTGAATTATGGCATAAAGCCAATATTTTAACTCAAAATATGCATTTTATTTGCCTTTGATTTATCATTTAAAAACGAATTTACATTTTATGTAACATGAACTAACACAGTTTTACTTCTTGGGTTTCTTTCCGCTATTGTCTGCCGAGTTTTGCACCTTTTGAAAATAATATGTAATGTAATTATTTACTGACCCCCCACAAAATCCTGCAAGGACTTACAGTATCTTAATAAAAATATTTCCACATTTGATTCATCTACTGAACTTTTGGTCGCTATTAACATAACGCATTGTAGGCTAAACATCATACCACTGTGTAATGATTGAATAAACTGAGACCAATACACTCTAAAAATAAATGTTATTGGATGGTCCTTTAGGATTTCTTCACATTGACACCGATAGGGAACACCTCTAAGTTCTTCCAAGAGCTCTTTAAACATGTTTTAAAAATGCTTTTTGGGTGAAGTCAACTAATTGTGCTTTAGTATACTCTCATTCCTCCGTCATATATCCGTTCAGCATAATTTTTTAGTAAAAGTAAAACACATAGAGTATTAAATAAATAAATACATTTTGAGTCTGCTTAAGGCCATCATTCTTGTCTATGAAGCAACAAGAGGAGCTTCTACTTACCCTCAGGTAATTCTCCTTACCCTCAAACCCTAAATTCCTACCTGAGCTCTTCGTTCAGCCATCTCTGGGCTCTTGGCCATCCTGGCACTTGGGGCTTCCGATCCACTCAGTCAAAACTCCTCTCTGCCCTGGCACCCGGGGTTGGAACCAGCTTCCCTTGGAGGCTTAGAAACATCTGAAAAGAAACCTTTTCATAGAGTGCTGAAAATAGTTCCCAACAGTTCTGAATTTTGTCTTTTGTTGAATATGTATTATTTTATTTATTTGTATGGTCTCTTTTCCAGCACTGACCATTGCCAATAACTAATTAATTGATTAGTATGCATTTACTACTAAACTGTGTGTTTCTTTCACCTTTTTCACCCAACTTTTATAATGAATGCAGTTACTGTATGTCGCTCTGGATTAGTGCGTATGCTAAATGACTTAAATGTAAATTGTTAATAGCATTGGTGTTCTTCCAAGATCAGTGCTCAATGACAGATTTCAGGGTTAGTTGTTTACGTATGTTTAAAGTACACAGGCCGAGTATTGTTTGCACACTAAACATAGAGTTTTGTATTCATTACGTTTTCAGAACCATCACTTAGCATCACATGCATTGATCAAACAGAACCTTTTCACCTATTCTGCCCGTTGGTGAAAGATTTGAGTGAAAATCTAACATCCGAGGCCAAGTTGTCTGTGGCCTGTGGTTTCCCACCCTCTCTGTCCACTGTGGAGGTGACAGGCAGTGCAGATAAGACTGACATCCAGGGATGACTGGCTGGGTGTTTCAGACAGGACAGGACCAACCCTCTTCTCCCAGAGACTGGCCCAGCCTTATCTGAGTGCGTGCGCTGCCTTCCTCGCCCAAGTGCGATCAATGTACTGTCACCCTGGGTCGTCAAGACTTCCGTGAATCAATACCATCTCTCTGACTCACCCGTCCCTGGCGCTGTGTGTGTGCATGTGCGTGTGTGCACGCTTGCAAGCGTAAATGAATGGCTACCTGTGTATACAGCTGTGTAACACCTATGCAAACATCTCCCAAACCGATAAGAGCCACCGAAGAAATGCCCCACACGTTCTCCCACAAGGGGGTTATGATTAACATGATTAATGGGTCAGATGAGGCCTCTTACGGGCGCCGTCGGGAAACTCTAATATGGCACCAGACATGTCACAATCATCAATTTCTGCAGTCTACGGTGACCCTGTTTAAACGCTGTACAGTCTGAGTGGCTACATCTGAGTCACGTTTACCAGATCCTTCAGGATCTCTATTTTTATCTGTTGTATTGGAGCATAGATTACGGTTTTCACCAAATTCAATTTAACATTCATGAGAAATGTGTTGTTGGAATGTTAAATTGTCATTCTTGTGTCCGGATACAGGAGGAAAGACGCGCACTAAGGATAAGTACAGGGTAGTGTACACAGACCACCAGCGCCTGGAGCTGGAGAAAGAGTTCCAGTACAACCGGTACATCTCCATCAGGAGGAAGACAGAACTGGCCCAGGGCCTCAGCCTCTCAGAGAGACAGGTGGGTTAGAGACACAGAGAGACAGGTGGGTTAGAGACACAGAGAGACAGGTGGGTTAGAGACACAGGGGGGCAGGTAGGTTAGAGACACAGAGAGACAGCTGGGTTAGAGACACAGGGGGGCAGGTAGGTTAGAGACACAGAGAGAGAGATGGGTTAAAGACACAGAGAGACCGGTGGGTTAGAGATGCAGAGAGAGAGAGATGGTTTAAAGACGCATAGAGACAGGTGGGTTAGAGACACAGGGGGGCAGGTGGGTTAGAGACACAGAGAGAGAGATGGTTTGAAGACATAGAGAGCCAGGTGGGTTAGAGACACAGGGAGACAGGTGGGTTAGAGACTCAGAGAGACAGGTGGGTTAGAGACACAGGCTGACAGGTGGGTTAGAGACTCAGAGAGACAGGTGGGTTAGAGACTCAGGGAGACAGGTGGGTTAGAGACTCAGAGAGACAGAAAACATTGATTTAAGCAGTCATTTCCATTTGGAAATGTAAAATCATCATGCTGTAAATGATGGTGCAGTGTGGGTAAAATGCTTCACTTCAATGAGGCCCAGAGAGTTCTAGTAACCTGAGATACTGTCTCCGTTGCATGTACAGCTCCACAGCATGGTTAGAACCCACTGTTCTTTCAGCACAATCTCTCCTCCCTCGTTCCCTATGTTGATCAATCAATCAAATGACCTTTTTTACATCACTAGTTGTCACAAAATGCTTTTACCAAAAAACGGCCTTTTACCCCAAAGAGTGCAACAGGGTTGATGCACAGTGGCTAGTAAAAACTACTTAACAAAGTTGAAATGTAGGAATAAAGCAAAGGAGAATGCTGTGAGGGATGGCCAGTCTTCTTATGGCTGTGCTGGGTGAACAATTTAAGAGTACAAATTGAACTAAATAATAAATGCATGTGGGCTGTGTCCAGAGTTGATAATAAAACTAAATCCAGGTCAGGTGTACGACCAGATGAACAAGGACAGGCACAACCAGGGGCCTCAGCGGAGTGGCAGCCGGAAATGGCAGGCTTTGCCAGCTGCTTGATCTGCCACACAACCAGGAAGACTTTGGACAGGGACAGCTATGAGTCCATCGGGCGTGGTAGTCCCAAGGTGTGGTCCGAGTACTCATGTCCTCCTAAGTTTAAACGGATTAGGACACAAGGAAAATTAGACACCCTAATTTTGCATATTTTGTACTTCACGCATTTGTTGCTCCCCAGTTGACATTTTGCAACAAAGCCTTGGATTGTCCGGTGGTCACCACTCAATCGTTTAGCTATTTCAAGAGATTTGCATCAGTCTGAAAAGCATTTTACAATTATTGACTTTTCAGTGTCAGTTGAATCTCTTTCTTGGCCCATTTTACCTGAGGTCCTGAAGCTGCCTAATAATTATGCACACCTTGATATTAGGTGTTAATCACTGTTGCCACATCCTCCCTCATTACAACAATACATTGAACCTGAAAATGATTCAATCCAATGAGCATTCAGGTTTATATGGTTTGGAGTTGGAAAGTGCGCATATAAATAATATTATGAACAGAATACTCACTTGCCTAATAATTGTGCACGCAGGGTAGTGAAAACATTATTGATACCAAAACCGAGCCTTGGGGCAACAAGAAACATCTGTCAGTCACATGTTCCAATAGATTTGTTCACTTGAAAAATGGGTGGGTTCAAACAAATGGTGGTATGTCATGAGTTGTTTAAAACATCAATATGTGAATACCAGGAAATGAAAGCGGAAATTCTGAGCTCTTGTCTCATACTCATTTTTTTATCTTAAACCCAAATGTCTTCAGTGACCAACAAAAACAAAGGAATTTGCCTTGCCGTTCCAATACTTTAGGAGGGGGCTGTATATCAAAGCATACCTTTGTCAGGGGATATCTCATCTACAAATATAAATTGATATCTTTCTGATAAATAAGATCTAAACCAGGCAAGAATGTGTCTACTTAGCCCAGCATGGGTTTCCAATCCCTCCAAGAGAAAGGAATGATCAGTGGTGTCGAAGATAACATTAAGACCAAGAAACAACAGGCTGGATGCAGAACCTTTGTCTGACACTATTTAAAGGTCATATACCACCTTCACAAGCACAGTCTGTGTGCTATGATTGGGTCGGAAATGGGACTAGAGCAGTTCATAAATATTGATTGGCATTCAGAAAGGCTTGTTTCCTCCAATAAAGCATAAATGACAGAAATATAGCATTCAAATGAAAACGTACCAATAATGAAATTTGTTTTAGAGAGTCATTTACCTTTTAGCCACTTGTGGGTGCATGGTATTGTTGTTTCTGGCACATTATAGTTTTTCACGATTGCTAACAAGCATGAATTAATACTGAAACCACTTTTGCAAAACTCTTCACAGTCTACATTTCTAACATGCATTTTGGCCAACAGTAAAAACTCACTAAAACCACATGTGGTTCTGCTTTTTGAGTGACAGCTATCACAAATTGTGTGACATAAAAAAATTTGTGTGAGCAGTTTATACAAACTGTAATCTCACCTCGAAAAATAAAACCATCAAAACACTTCAAAAAAAGCTTGTTCAACCTTAACACTGGCAACAATTGTAACTCAGAAACATATATTGTCACTCATAAAACCCTGACCTAAAAACACCAACAACAGGGAGCATTTCAGAAATGATGAACATTCATCTTGTTAGTTTTTCAAAAGATTTTATTTAAGCAAATTTATTTATATAGCACAATACATACATAGAAGCAATTCAATGTGCTTTACAGTGAAAATAAAAATACAAGATGCAATGGAATTAAAACAGAGATCGAAACATTTACACAGAGGTAATTCCTCTGACCAGAACTTGCATTATGATTGGTAAAAGATAGCGGAATATACATTTAATAATAAAATAAATCAAAAAGAGAAATATAAAATACAGCATAATAATAAAGAATAGAATTAGAAAATAGAATTAATAAAACAAATAAAAACATAGGAAGTTATAAAAGCTGTCAGTTGAGTTTAAGTGATAAAAACATAGGAAGCTATAAGGCTCACAGTATGGTTAAGTTTAAGAGCTCAGTCACTGGCACATGAAAAGGGAAGTTTTTTCAGCCTGGATTTAAAAATTGATACGTTTGGTGAACGTCTAAGATCTTCTGGTAGTTTATTCCAGAAACAATAATGGATGAGCTTCTCTTGGTCTTTTTGGGACACCAGGCTTTTGATTCTGGATACATTTTTTAGATAATGCTGTTTTGGTGACCGATTTGATATGACTGTTAAATGTGAAGTCTGAGTCTATCAAAACACCAAGATTACACACTTGATCCCTGGTTTTAAGGGCCCCAAAATCCATCTCTTTACTAATACTTGTTCTTAAAATCTGTTCATCCAGGTATTTATGTGCTCTGTACAGTGACACAGAGAGTCTATTCAGCTGTTGTCATATGGTTCGAGAGCCGTATATATATATATATATATATATATATATATATATATATATATATAAGATCTAAGACCTATAACTTTACTGATTCTTTACTGATCACTTTATTGATTGTATATGGAACAAGAATAAATCAGAAATGCAGCAATTTGAAATAATATATGTTTCTATATCTTTGCATATAGTAAATTATACTTAAAAAAAAATAAGTTTAAACAAAAAACTGATTTTTCCACATTCCAGGGCTGCAACAATAACAAACAAACATCAACATGTATAGTATAATCACTATCCTCTCTGTATTGCAGGGGCCAATCATTGGTTGGTGCCATGAGTAGAAAATTGTTTTAGTGTTTTACAAAAGCCGCTTCATGAAGTTGAAAACTGAGTAAAAGGCAGAGAATTTGCTTATAGTTCTGCAGATCTCATGTGTGGTTCTGCTTTTTAAAATCTAATGTGTAAGCAGTTTATACAAACTGTAATCTCACCTTCAAAAGCTCACTAAAATCATCCAAACACTTCACACATGTCTCAAAATAACTTGTTCAACCATAGCACTGCAGCAATTCTCACTCAAAAACACACATTGTCACTCATAACACACTGCCCTAAAAACACTAATACTAATACAGGACATAAATGATGCATTTTGATCTTGTATGTTTTTTTAATAATATTTCACCTTACTTTACTAACTGTACTAAAGTATACGGAACAAGAATGAATCAGAAATGCAGCAATTTGAAGGAATATCCTTTAAAACCCAAAAGTATCCTTCACTAACCCAAATTCCAGTCCAGCAATAATAACAAACAAACATCAACAAGTATAGTAAAGGGGCCATTGAGTGGTTTGTGTAAGAACAAACCACATTGGACAGTGCTGCATTGTGATGTTAGCTCCTCACTGGCCTGGGACATCCACGGTGGCTCACTGACAATCACATTTCTTCCCCTGTGGCGTGTTTTTGCCAGGTTGAATCCAGCTTAATCTACAAAGATGAATTTATGTGCACTTTGACTGGCTTCCATCTCCATTACTCTCTAAAAAAACAGTAAATCCATGGTTTTACAGTACTTTACTTTATGCATAGATATGTATATACAGTACATTGTTTTGTTATTGAACAGACCTGGATATATTGATACCAGAGTTCTTTCACATGTTCGCCATTTCTCTCAAAGTGTACAGTGTACCACACTTGAGTCAGTTTTCAATCCAAAAACAATCAACTGTGTTTGGATTGAATAAATATTCTAACATTATTAACATTTTCTTTATTTTTCAATCGGGTTACAGCAGATATGCACATTTGCCATCATTCTGTTTAGAATGTGTTTTTAACAGTTTTGAGAAAACATGTCTTGTGAATATATTGTTTTGCATGTGGTGGAGTATGAATGAGAAAAGAGTTCATGGATTTTGGGGAATGTGTTAATACGCTTCCGTTTCGCTGACTGTGTGAAGAGTTTTGTTGATGTAACTTCAGCATTGTTTGATGCTTGTAAGCAATCGAGAAAAACTGTAAATATTCTGATAACATATTCTTTATATTTCAATCTGGTTACTGCAAAAATGCACAACAGTTGCCATCATTCTGTTTTGAATGTGTTTTTAACCATTTTGGGAACAGTGTGTAAGCATTTGAAAAAGACATGTGCTGCAAATATATTATTTTGTAGGTGGTGGAGTATGAATTGAATGCATTGAATGCATTTTGTGTGAAAGCAATGATAAATTATTCACAGTTTGGTTCACATTTACTTCCGTTTTTCTGTGTGAAGAGTTTTGTTAATGTAAATTCAGTATTGATCGAAACTGATATGAGGAAAGACAAACTTTCTGTTTACAAATAATGAATTTTTTGGTATTGTGTTATGTTTCATCACAGAGTACTTGATTCTGTACTCATGTATTGTTACACAAAGTACAGAATTGTAAATGCCACCAAGTTAAACCTTTGCAGTGTAGGTCAATAATAATTTTTCGATTATCATCACAGGTGAAGATCTGGTTCCAGAACAGACGTGCCAAAGATAGAAAGATAACTAAGAAGAAGCTGCAGGTCTCCATAACAACACCCACCCTGACCCTGCCATCCATGGCTGATCCTGGCAAGTGCACCACGGCAACCAGCAGCAGTAGCTTGCTGTCAGAGACATCTTCAATGACTTTCAAAGAGGAATACTGAGGAATCCCTGAACCATGGACATACTGAACAACAACGGAATAACCATGAAGCCTGTATTCCTGTGACAATCACTACAGAAGATGCATTTGACCCCAATAACCTGATCAAGAAAATACTACTACTGTAAATCTCTGTATACTTCTTTCACTGACCACTTCTAATGCTACTGTTTGTGTTTTGATATCGGCCTCCACATTACTCTATGCAAGCATGTATAAAGTATGTACAAATAAGTGCCTTATTTGATAACTGATTGAATTTTTATTTTCTTAATCCAAATTATAAGTAACAGAAGAACTAATGATAATGTTTTGATCTGAAACATTTTTTTGTTGATACTTAGTTTGAAAAGTTTGATTGGGTTTGAGGTACTGTGAAAGGAAATTCAGTTGAAAAATGTTAAGAAGTTCAGCGAGGGGTATGTTTGATCATATCAGTGATATGCAGTGACCATCTGGTACAAAATCCCATGAATCATTCATGTTCAGGCTTAAAAATATGTATTTACATATTCAGTCAGCACTTATTTTGTTTGGGCCGTGAAAGTCAGTCAAGGGTTTTATTGCTTGTATGTACATGTTTGTCAATAGTGTTAACACGCGGGGTGCGGAGGGCAAAGTTCCAATTCCTGAGCAGCTTGAAGTGAAAGCTTGTCATGTCACCCAGAGATTAACCTTTGTACATTATTAAAAAAAAAAAAAAAACTCTATATACACTGACAAATGAAAGGAAAAAACAACATATAGAGTGTTGGGACACCAGCCACTACAACAGCTTCAATCTGCTATAGACTTGATATAGACTCTATGAGACTCTGGAGGGAGGGAACCTCATTCTTCCAAAAGATATTCCCTAATTTGTTATTATGATGATGGTGGTGAAGAGTGAAGTCAAACAAGTTGGTCCAAAATATCCTATGGGTGTTCAGTTGGGTTGACATGGGGTGACCGTGAAGACCATTACATATGATTCACATCATTTTCATGCTGATCAAGGCATTCAGTAATCCCTTTGTCATCCTGAAAGTGATCCAATAATGAACCCAATTTCAGAGACATTTGTTCCTTCCTTTAAACCATCTTGATCCAAACTTGAGGTCCACTGGCTCAGTTCTGCGTTTAATATATCCTATCGAGGATGAAAGGATGTTAATTGTGTAATGGTGTCGTGCAGAACACCAGAATGAAAGCATCGCGTTTGTTATGTTCCGCCACTCATTCATTCAGGTTTTTCCTTTAATTTGACACCTGTCTGTATATACTCACAAATGTTGATTCAACATATATCTTTTTTAGATTTTGCATTTAATAGAATTCAACAAAATGTTAAACTCTAACAGGGTTGCCACTCAAACTAATCCAAGCAGGTAGTCTTACAATTGATAATTGAATCGATAATTGTACATTGAATAACTGATATCATTATGACTCTAATAAATCATCATGGATGGTCTCCTATAGAGTTACATCAAATGTTTTGTTCTTCTTTTTGTATTAAAGTCTTTAAAAAACACAATAAGCTGACAATAGTAAGTTTTCCCAAACTATTTTGAATTCAACCAAAACTAACACAGGCAGTAAAAGATAAATAAGTTGAACTAAGCTGTTCCATACTGATCCCCGGAATGGATCAAGCCCACAACCCAGTTAATCCAAACGACATGCTCTTACCAACATGGAACTGTTAGATTCTGTCGATTTTTGATCCATGAACCAATACAATGCAACTGGAATACAGGGGAGAGCCAATCTTAATTCAACACGAGGCTACGATGTTGACATTCCATAGTTCTTACATGTTCTCCAATAATTACAAAGTTATCACAGTCTTTTGTGCCACGACACATAGGAGGTGGTCAGTGGTCATAACCAACAATTATACAGACCAATATCGTCCAATAAGAAAGGTTTATCCTACAAAAGACCCTTGTATGGTATATTCCAACCTATGGTCAATGGGCCTATCCACAGAGCCTATGACAGTCACATGGACAAATCCTAGCAGGATGTATGGACAGGATGTGTGGGGGCCATCAGTTACAGGCAACAAGTCCTATCTATTGACCTTTGATCAGAGTTCGTCAACTCATATGCATTGGGTTAAGTTTATCATGCCCATTTCCAATCACAACCATAACAGTTATTATAAACTATACCGTAGGTATATATACTGAAACGACACTACTGTTCAAAAGTTTGGGGTCATTTAGAAATGTCCACATTTTTTGTACATTAGAATAACATCAAACATAAGAAAATACAATGTAGACATTAATAATGTTGTCAATGACTAATGTGGGTGGAAACGGCAATTTTTATGGAATTTCTATATAGGGGTTCTAAGGCGCATTATTACCAACCATCACTCCTGTATTCTAATAGCACTGTGTTTGCTTATCCAAGAATCATTTTGAAAGGTTTTGTGATCATTAGAAAACCCTTTTGCAGTTGATAGTACATCTGAAAACTGTAGTGCTGATTACAGAAGGGCCTTTTTTACCTATATTTCTTTGACCAGTGTCTGTGATATTTGGCCAATCTTATTTATTCATGTCACCTATAGACAAACAATGCACAAGGAGTCTGGGACTATACACTGGCATTGACTTAGATTAGCTGTTTACAAAAAAACTGTATTAATAAGGAGGATTTCTTTTTTATTATTGCAGTGTTACCCTTTGGTATGATTTGTGGGGATACTTTTTTTAATATTCCATCTAGGAAAATGAAGATTCTGTTTGGTGTGCGTCACTGCTTCATGTTAAAATGTTCTGTCTGCGGTGGAAGTGTGGAAGAACCAGGTGCAGGCTTGCTTGCATTTGAATGTCGTTTTTTTGATAAAATGAACCCCGAATACGAAAAGATAAACTGACATATAACAAAGGCATGGGAAACATGAAACCAACGGCACAGCATGATGCTCGGTATTGACTCCCTCGCTGCAGTGGTGGCAAATCCCAACAGAAAACTTTAAAAAAAGGAATTTCACCAAGTGTCAAATTGAAGTTCTTGTAGGGGTAATTGAAAAATATACTGTTTGGTGGACACAGTGTGGGCATTACAATTGCCAAAAAGGCGTTAAAGTAGCAGCATATGGCGAACGCTGTGAATGCAGCAGATTCAGAAGGTCGAACCATCCCAGACATTAAAAATAAGTGGTTCGACATTAAAGTTGAGGAAAAAAGCCAATCGCATTACAAGGACTCCAGAGCTCGACGACTTGCTCGATCTCTCCAAATTCTTCCATTCGCTAAAACAGTGCCAAAGCAGCCATTGTGCGTCATTATGCATTGCACTTGCATGCCTTTTAATACCCACCTATTTTATTGTAAAAGCTACCCAATTTTCTAACTCTTTCAGGTGTGGTAATTGCACTGATTGTTATTGACAATGAAAGGGCCATTATTACATTGATAGTTATGCCAACGATCATGTGATTACATAAATGACACTGCATAATAGGCGTACGCATTCTTTTGTGCGTATGCAACGTTTGTAAAGGAGGACCCAGACTTCTGACTTGCATATTTAGAGATATAGAACCTGCATTTAACATACGTTCTGGAAAATAACTGGAAAAATCTGTTATCAGGAAAAACAAGAATAATCGTCTATTCCAAAGACTTTTCCAAAGATTTTCTCTGTTTACAAAAATCGACGGTATTAATAGTTTATTTATCGGGGATAAAAAAATAAAATAAAAAAAAAACTGAAAACCTTAGTCATCGGCGACTCCATTACCCGCAGTATTAGACTAAAGAATCAGCCAGCGATCGTACACTGTTTACCGGGGGGCAGAGCCACCGACGTAGCCGCAAATCTGGGGTTGGTGCTAGCGAAGTCTAAAACTGGCAAGTGTAGAGAGTACAGAGATATTGTTATTCACGTTGGCACCAACGACATTAGGATGAAACAGTCAGAGGTTACGAAGCAGAACATAGAATCAGCGTGTAAATTAGCTAGAAAGATGTGTCGGCATCGAGTAATTGTCTCTGGCCCCCTCCCAGCTAGGGGTAGTGACGAGCTCTACAGCAGACTCGCCCAACTCAATCGCTGGCTGAAAACGGAGTTCTGCCCGTCACAGGAGGTAGAGTTTGTAGA
>JACXGJ010009140.1:0-14868 GCA_016801105.1 Esox niger
CCCAACTACTACCACCCCCACTACCAATACTACTACTACCACAACTCCTACCACCACCTCTACTACTACCACCAATACTACCACAACCACCACTACCCCAACTACTACCATCACCACCACTACTACTACCCCAACTACTACCACAATCACTACTACCACTATTACTACCACCAATGCCACCACAACTACTACCACTACTACTACTACCAACACTACAACCACCATCCCTACTATTACTACTAGTATCACTACTTCAACTACTACCACTACTACTACTTCTTTACCTGGCAACAGCAGGAAGTCATAAAAACGTGCCCAGGAAGCGTCCTCAGGCCAAACTCCACCATCTACAGTTAAGGTGCACTTCAACTGCATGTTAATATCCCAGATAGAGAATAGCTGTAGGTTTCATCAAACTAGAGCTCATTTTAAAAGACTAATGAGTTCAGCTGTGTTACCACCAAATAATAGACCGTAGAGATAAGGAGTACAAAGGGCTTTGGATTCCCTGCATTGGAATTCCCCTGAGGGCAGTACACTGGGATCTTCTAAGGATCTATATGTGTATATTTGTGTGACTTTGAGGGTTAGATTTGATTGTTAGATTGGTCACTGTGGAGCTAAGCGCTATTCTGATGTTTACTCTGCAGTGTCATGGGGCCCTCTGTTCCTAAGCTGATCCACAACAAGGATGTAGAACATAAACGCATACTCTTTATTAGATGTAATGCTCTGCAGATACCGTAACCTCTCTCTGCCCTTGATCCCATCTTGCCGTGTCAGGCGTTTCTTGCCTTGTCAGGCGTGCCCGTGTGAATGCCGCTACCCACTGCAACCCAATAGCAGAGAGGGGAAAAGAAAAATGACAAGCACTGGTTGCCTCGTCTCCACACAGAGCAGGTTGGAGAGGCGATTCGTTCTCACTTTGTCTTCAAATCACCAGCATCTGGGAATATGAGAATCTGACAGTAGAAAATTAGTTTCTATGTTCTGTGTCATTCAGCTAATTAGCGCTGGTGAGATGTTGCTAAGAGATGACCTTCTATGCGAGAATCTGACCACGACAAACAGGAGTATAAAGTTACTTGGAACTAGAATTCTTTCAAATTTAGCTTGAACGTTCAAAAGTCACATTGTATAAAAAAAGGCAATCACAGGACACATGATCCTTTTCACTTTCAGACTACATTTCATAATATTGTGTGTCAAAGACAATGAAAGAAAGCCTTTACATGGAGGTATGATATCTCACTGTTGTAAGTTAATTACCTCACGCTTTCTCACTTTGCTCAAAACAAACTTGTTTTTATGCTGCGTTCAGGAGCATGTACTTAGGTGTATATTGCTAACTCAAAGAATGGAAACATTTTAGTTTTTTTCTTACCCATGTTAAACATATAGTATACCACGGATTTGGCACCCTTTTTTATAAACCACCCGATAAAAACAATACATACGTGACAATCATTCTGTGATGGTTGTAAAATGCCTACCTTATAAGCTCTTGGGTTGTAAAGAAGAAAACCTATCTGTTATTCTTTGACAGGGTGATCAAAAGACAGGGCTATTATGTCACCCTTAAGTAAGAAAGAATCAACAAGGGCTTCAAATGACACCCTGTTCACTATTTAGTACACCACTTCTGGCCAGGGCCCATATGGTTCTCGTCAGTAGTAGCACACCTTGTAGGGAATATGGTTCTGTACATATCCACCTGATATCTCACCCTGTTGTTTTGTCATACAGACTTGTTGTCTCATCCACTGCTCATTCAAGGTAGAAAGTGTCACCAAAATTAAGACTGGCAAGCTATAATTACAATTGCATAACTATGCGTAATTACAGAAGTTACTAGAATGTCTGTCTTTTCTGTACTCATCAAATGTCTTGTTTAAGTAGGAAGTCTTTAGTCTGTACACACAGGCTCAAGGTAAACACATTCCCTAACCAACCACCACGACTGACCTCAGGCTCCAGAGGTAGGAGTGGCTGAAGCTTGATGATGTAATCCAGTCCTTTCTGACATCAAAACGTCCACCCCCTGGCAGCATAACGAGTTTGCATCGCCCTCTGGTGAAAGATTTGAACAGCTGGCTGTAATGACACTGCTGTACTACAAGACAGTGACCTACTGCATCACTCTGGGTCCCAACAGCCTCGTTTTGAAGTCTTTCAACTATTTCGTTTTTGACACGTTTTGTTGATTAAAAAAATAAGCATTTACACAATAATGGTAATTGATTATACTTATAATACTTGATTATTAATTAGTATACAATAATTGATTGATTATACAATAATACTTCAATAGAATTGTATAAATAGTTAATTATATTCCACCTGAATATTGAGCATGTTTCGCAGCTTAAACCTAGTCCTTGTCTAAACATAATCTAGTTCAGTTGAGTCCATAATCAGCATTCCTCCTTAGTCACTGAAATATTTGAACAACGCTTCTAAGACTAACACCTCAATGATTAACCAATAATGGCAAACTACATTAGCTTTAATGCGCCATTCTGTTTAATGTCGGCGAGTAAAAATATTCACTTAAACATCGTCTAAGCCGGCAGCCCTCCCCTTTAATAGCCTATTCGCCCTAGCGGTGATCATTGGATGGACCCGAGCTCCTGAGTCCCTGGGGAGGGAAAGACTCCATGGAGAGGGAATGAAATAGGACTTTAGAGCGGGATCATGGCGGCGCCGCTTGGGCAGGACACTTTACCTGAGCACTGGTGCTACGGTGTCTGTAGAGATGGCAGGGTGTTTTTCGTCAAGTAAGTCTGATCTATGTTCGTTGACGAGGAGAAAAATGAATCGGGTCGTTCTTTTTATTCTCTTTAATGGGAGTTCGCTTGTCTAGTGTTTCTTGCCTCTGTAACAGGTGTTTTGTCTTTCTGGCAGCGATGAAACCCACACTACCACTTGGCTGCATCCGCGAACGGGCGAACCTGTCAATTCCGGACACATGATACGGTCAGGTATGCATGCAATTGACTCCAATGAAGAAAACGGTTTATCTTTGTGATTTGCAGGTAGGCTATATAGCATAATTAAATACAAAACTTTCAGGGAATGCGCACTTTCTTTTTAACTCGCTACAGATCTACCTCGAGGATGGGAAGAGGGCTTCACGGACGAAGGGGCCAGTTACTTCATAAAGTAAGTTAAATGAATTTAAATCGATTCTATTACGTGGGCAGTTGTGTCGAAAAAGATAGTTGCGAATTACTGGAGTGCCCTACTGCGGTTACGTTGAGGTTAGCCTACTCGGGGAACTAAATATGGCTCCCCAGGCTAATAAATCTTCAACACACGAGACTTCTTAACTCGGAGTAAACGAGTGTGGGTTAATTTAAAGGTAGGGCTGACCCCGTGACCAGTTAATGACCCTTTCACTTGTTGTACTGGTAACCTACTATTCAGTAGGTATTACTAAGTTTGTTTCAGTCTTCAAGATTGCATAACACCAATGCTACCAGGTTGAAACTGGTTCGAAGTCTTTAGCTCATTTAATGCTCACTTAACGACTGGTTGTTCATTGAACCAAGCTGTGAATTTTCATTGGCTTAGGGCTATTTATTATAACATGAACTGTTGGCAGCTTGTGTGACATTCTGGTCCAGTGTTTGGACATATTAGAAATATAATCCTGATGTGAGGGTTAATTTGTTATGGTTTTGTATTTTTGTTGCAGTTACGTGTAAGTGTACGGTTTATTACAGTGGACACAGTTAAAAATTAACATTGATTTATCTAATCTGCTGTCAGTGGGACTCACTCTTACTTTGTACTTTTTGTTGTTTTCTGGTGGTGACATTGTGTTTATCCAAAGTTATAATGTCCTTGGAGCTGTGGTTTTGTGGTTTACAACAGTTTTATTGTACATTTGTAAAAGATGGGACTGGC
This sequence comes from Esox niger, assembly GCA_016801105.1. Taxonomy (NCBI): domain Eukaryota; kingdom Metazoa; phylum Chordata; class Actinopteri; order Esociformes; family Esocidae; genus Esox; species Esox niger. The sequence goes on from JACXGJ010009140.1 coordinate 3,910, forward strand.
ACTTTTGATTCCGACGAAGATATTCTACGCAATACAGTGCAGGAGAGAAGTTCGATACAAAGCCACTAGCATACTATTGGCTAATCTGTTCTGGTTGGATGGTGACTTTGCAATTTATTTTTACAGTGTCTTAGAGTCACTTTCCACATTGATCCAACTAGCACCTGCAGCCCGTTACCAAAAATGCTTAGCAGCACAATTGTGACTTTGCATGCTGTCGAGTTATGCCATGATAACTTCTGCTGTTACAAAGCCTGTTGTTTTGTTATTATACTCTACAACTCAGGGCTACTGCAGGATCAATACACTGGGAAATCCTGTGGTGAAATGAATCGTACTGAGCCACTTCAGTATAGTTGACACTGTGTGTGTGTGTGTGTGTGTGTATTCTGAGAGGATGAATGGGTTTGGCTGTTTTTGCTTGTTTATGTTTTTGTGTGTCAACACTGGCTGCCTGGACCAAACCGATCCTGTAGCTCTCCTGACATCCACCACTACTAGCCAGTGAAAGATCTAGGGGTATTTTCTTCAACCGGTTACTCTTTAGGAGTTTGTGTGAATCCTGGCTTGTGGGAAACTGGTAAAGGAGAAACATCCTGACAATCAAATATCCTATTATAGTTGTACCAGTTACTTTTCAGAAGTTATGGGTTACAATAGCAACTATCTCTCATAGAATTGAGAGTGTTTTGTTGTCTTTGGACATTGTTTATTCTATAGTTTTTTAATGTAAAGAAAAATGGAATCGGTATTTAATTACAATAGAACAACTTGTGCTTCTTCTTACAAAAACAATAAAACATACAACTCAAAACATCTGTAACTGAAACAAAGTAACAAGGAAAGGCATTACAATTTTACTACATTCAAACATTGTTTGATTCCAAAACATGAGCCCCCCTGCCCACCCCCACTTTCAACTCCCTATTGTCAATTTTTTTGGACAACCAGAAATGTGGGAGGGGTCGGTGGAAATATCCTCCCCCAATGTGTTCCTTTCACATTCTCTCAGGAGTGTTGTGTTTAAGCCTGGTCCCAGATCAGTTGGTGCTGTCCCAAAACCACCACCGGTCATTGTCATACACTAACAATAAAAGATCTGAGATCAGGTTCTGTTCCCTGGTCAAGATGAATCCATGCCAGAGTAAACAATTTGAAACAATTTGTCAACCTTATAGGATGCTGGTAGTTTGCTGCAATGGCACCTTAATCTCTCAGGGTGCCCACACTGCTCTGGGCAGTAGCCTTTAACATCTATACCAGCTTTGGATTAACATGTCAACCATGTCATCGGGCAACAAATAAGACACTATCTAGAATTTCAATTATATTTTTGAAATGTGTCATTTTGCTGCATAATGAACAATAACCAGAGCATAGGTATTTTGTTCAGATAGCTACCCGGCACTGTTGTCAAGCCAACTCTGTCATCTGTCTGAATAGAGCTGTGGGTTCTCATTTCATAGAACACCAGAACGTTTCTCAGAGTCACTTCCCCACGTGAAAGAGAAAAACATGTACCGCCACTGCATTCGTTATATCGCAGTGCTTATATGAACCAGAACCCAACCCATCCAAAACCCCATTAATTCTACTGACTAGCCTGTTAAAACAACAGACTGAGCTCATAGATGATGATGATGATGATAATACGCCCATAGAGGATGATGAGCTCATTGTAGAGATGGGAATGCCAGATTGTCTTTTCTGTGCCTCTGGCTGTTTGCATTGGACCAAATAATTCCACTGTTACCTCTCCAGACGTATTATTTGCCTGCGTCCATGGTGGATTATTCCCCTTTATATTCCTAGGGAGGGTCCTCATGACCTGTACACACACACACACACACACACACACACACACACACACACACACACAGGTCTACATGGGGATGGGGAGGCTCTAGGAGTCCCCTGAATAGCTAGTCTGCACTGCAGGGGGCACAGCCAGATCAAATCCCTGGTAGGAAGAGGCAGGGGATAAACCCCCAGCAGGAACTTCAGGGGGATCTTCGTCCTTTTCAGTTGGAAGAGGAAGAAGACCTGAGGGCTTGATTCAGGTGGAGGTGAGGTGGGTGGGTGCAGATGGCTTAGGCAGGAGTTTTTGACAGATGTCAGGGCCTATCATCTGAAAGGACTGGCCAATCCGGGATCCAAATGATAATCACTCCACTGTACCTCCTTTGCAGGGCTTCAGGTGTGTGTATGTTGTGTTTAATTCAGTTTGTCTATAAGAGTTCAATGTTATAAAGTGTCATTGACACTTGATAAAGTGTCAATGACACTTTATCAAGGCATGTTTATTGCGATCACTGCCTGGCGTCGCATTTACAAACAACATATGGGCACCATGCTTTCCTGTACAAACCCTCTTGACCCGAAAGCAGACATTTGGATGCAATATGCAAATGACGGCTACCACCAGATGTAGCATGTAGCATCTGGACTAGCATGCTGCTCCCACCTGCTGAGCACCGACTGTTCAGGCTCCTGTTCATTAGGGTGTATACCACACCAATACGTTGTACATCGAACACCCTGAGCCTTCATTTTTTGGCCAATTTCCTGAACTGAGAACTTACAGTTCAGAATCACTTTCTGTAGTTTAGTGCCTTTTGAACAAGACCTGGATCTCACCGTCAGGTACGTCATTGTGCATGGAAGATGGCTATAGGATTTAGCATTTTTCTTTTTTACGTTTTAACATCGGCGCCCATTATTACTACAACTTTTTGACCCACAGATACTGCTAACATATAGCCAATTGTTGGTTTTGAGTTCCTGTAATGAATGTGATATATGTGTTAATGGAAGCATAATGGCACTGAGATGACGGCCATGTCACCGATATAGGCTTCGTCTACAGGGATGAAAATGAACGCACTGAGCCTTTGCAGGAATTTAATCCACATTGTTAATAATACCAGACAACATGCACTGAACAGCTGAGTAATTAAGTAATGATTGGGTATCAATAAGTCAAATAAGTCAAACCCATTAACATTTAAATGTTATTTTGCAGGGTTATTTCATCCCGAGCGGAACATAAAAGCTTTCATTTTCACATAGGAATTGAATTCACAACCCTGCCTACTGTTTCAAAATGCAGACTGATAATTTGGTGCAGATTTTAGGCAGGCTGATTATTTGGTACAGATTTTATGTGGGCTGATTATTTGGTGCCCAAGTTTTTTAAGTGTATTTGATGAGGATTACCTATGTACAGTATTTAATACTATCTGTCCAATTGCACATTGTGAAAGTTCTGGATGACTGTGCAATGACACCTCATTCCCCTACATTTAGTTATTATTGCATCGGTGCTGTCAGTGATCGTGTGGCACGTCAGCAGAGAGACTAATTCACGTTCCCTTGCCTGATTTCATCGTGGGGGACAATATTATCCCACCACATTAAAGTAATGAAAACTCAGATCAACAGGATATTGTTTAGTCAGTTCCTGCCAGTCGTTATTTAAAACAAGCAACCCTGGTGTGAAAAACATCCCACTTGGATGGCTGCGCTTGGCAGATATCGCCTTACACTTAGCATAAGTAAATGCAGTATTGCCTTACACTTAGCATAAGTAAATAGAGGACTTTCGCTTTACATGTCACCTTAAAGACAAAGCTCCATATCTTGGCCACTCCTTCACTGAGGAGAAAGTAACAGTGCTTTAGTATGACATACTGGTCGCTCACCTTGTGTTTAACCCATTAGGGGAAGATGTCAGCGTCATGCTTAGCATGTGGGCGTCGGATATGTTCCATCATTAATAAGGTATGCAACATATATGCAGATCTAATGATGAGGATTGAGAATGAAGAGTCATCTTGCTCCAGCCCTCTTCCTTACGTCTAGACACTAATGCTGTTTCCCCCGTTTTAATTATGCAGCTCGCTACTTTTGAACAGAGCCCAGAGTGCTCTGGTAAAACTGTTCTCTTAAGGAATTAGTCACTATTTTGGATGACAAGCATGGCTAATTCAGGATGCCGAACAAATAAGTCAGAGGAATTCTGTATTACTGTAAACCTTCTGTTATCACTTCCTGACAAACAGATTTTGTATTTACATGCGCAAGCTTTTTTTTTGTTGTCTGGAAATGTCAAGGACAGTCTGGAATGCACTTTTGTTTTAGTGAAAAACCTTTGACAAGCAATCATCTTTCCCTTGTAACTCAATTCCACCACAAATAGGACTGTGAACCAGGTTTTTTTTCCTGTATGCTGTCTGTGGCCATATCATTTGCTCATTTATTATCTTGGATAGAGTTGGATTTTTGCTTTTGTGAGTATGAATATCCCATTGCAGTGTTACTGGTAAATCATTCCTGCCTGGCTACTTAGGCTGCTTGCTAGTTGTTCTGAATTGGTCCCAGAAACCAGTTGGTTCTGTCTGATTTGTCATGTGCTTTGTGATTGCTTAGAGCTTATCCAATTGCAGGTTGTTCTTGTACAAAACTCCTAATCATGACTCCAATGAAATGACTGCAGTGCTAAAATTATTAAGTGGAAGGGTTGAACTTTACTCCCCCTCAACTCCCCCTCCTCCTGACCTCGAGTATCCTGTCCCTTTACTTACTACTGGATCCTCTCCTGCTTCCGTCCTCCAACATACAATCCTGCTCAAAGTCCCTTCTCCCTCCACACTTAAGTCATTATCAGCATTACAGCACTTTACTCATGTTCTAGTGGAAGGCAGGTATCATTGCCAGATCCCCTCCCAATCATATGGATAGCTGTGAGTTACTCTGTTAATGAAACATTGGCCTTGGAGCCACAAAAAGACTGCCCTTCGGTCAATGCTGGGTATTTTTGGAAGTAAGGGTTTTGTGTTCAGATGTTGTCCCAGTGAAACTAATCAACAGGCACTGCAGGACTGTCTGGATTGGAACAGACTAAAGCACCCTTGAGTTTCTTAAGTTCTGTTCTGAAAGAAGGTATGACAGAGGGAGGGAGGTAGAGGAAGGTTGGATGTCCTTGCCAAGATAATTCTATTTTTCTCTGAATGAGATCTTCCCAGTAGGATAGTTTTGCTGAGGCTGCTTGCCTTCTCCCCTCAAATACTCTCACATGGACTCTCAAATAGTCAAATAAACACACACACACACACACACACACACACACACACACACACACACACCACAAAGTCTCTTTCTCTCTCTGTCTCCTTCCCTGTTCTCACTCCCCTCCCGCTCTCCTTTCTCCTGACGGTCTAACTTCCGAGTAAATAAGAGTTTGGAGAACTTGTGCCGTATCTCCACCAGTTATTTTCCGGGTAAAGAATAGAGAGACCAGATGGATGGCTGAATTCCTATTAGCCCTGTGGAGAGGACCCATGGTCAAAACATCTATACCACCGCTGCTTTCTGACAAACGTCGCAAGAAAGATGAAAAGTGCTCCTGATCAAACTCCATTTTATAAAGCACTGCTGAAGGGTTGCTCAAACCTTGGAATAGAAACGATACGTTCAAAATAGGTCCTGGACTGCAACCTGATCCCTTACATAGATATATGGTAAATACTTATTAAGCCCATTCAAGTCTGTTTAGCTACAGTGATGTGAAAAAGGAAGTAGACCCCCTGGTGTTTTATTTATTTTTACATATTTCAACGTATGGCTTTATAATCTACACCTCATCACTGGTGACAGATAAATGTAACCTAATTTAAAAAGTGATACTGCTTCAACTGTCATGTTTGAGAGCTTTCTTGCATGCACAACTTTTTTAAATTACCCCCACAGTATTTGAATAGGATTGAGATCAGGGATTTGACTATGCCATTGCATAACCCTGCATTTCTTCTTTTTCAGAAATTCTGTTGTAGCTTTTCTTGTGTGATTTGAACATGGTCCTGTTGCAAGATCCATGTTCGGTTTAGTTTTAGGTGTTTGACAGATGGCCTCACGTTCTTCCCAAGAATACACTGGATCTGTATTTAATTCATGGTTGATTTAATAATCTCAAATTAGCCAGGCACTGAGGGAGCTAAGCAGCCCCAAACATTAATGCCACTGCTTCCATTCTTTGTGGTTGATATACGGTTCTTCTCTTTAAAGGCAGTATTTTCTTTTTACTAAACATGGTGTCTGGCATTGTTGCCAAACAACTCAACCTTTTACTCATCTGTTCAGAGTATTTTGTTACAGTAGTGGTTAACAGGTGTTGTCTGGCAAATGTCTGTAGTGTCTATATATTCTTTTAGGCTTTTTCCCTCATGCCCTCCTGCCCTCCCATGAAGGCCAAGTTTTGTTTGGTCACTTTCTGACTGTTGACTCATGCACTTCGACACTGATTGTGGCAAAAGAGGTCCTTAGATGTTACCTTTAATTTTACCCTGGAATTCTGAGTGTCTTTCAGTCAGCTCTTGGTCTGAAATTGGTGTGATATCCTGTTGACTTGCAGTGGTCTGGTATTTTATCCATTGGAGAATGTTCTTCCGACAGTGGAATTATGTACTTCAAATTGCTTGGAAATGGTTTTATAACCCCTCCCAAACTCATGGACATCAGTCTTCTGAGGGCCTCGGAAAGATTTTTCATCTTAGTATGAACTGTTACCACACAGCAATATGGTTAAGAGTTTAGTTTGATCATATATTTTGTTTTACAGAATTACATTCCAAATTCTAGATCAGCTACTGATTATTGACTTTTAGTCAATTGTCAATATATGTTAAAAAGATATTGAGACTTTATATCTACTTTGGGCTTGTTAGTCTTGTTTTAATAAGTTATTGTTATTGATGGAATTCAATTAATTTGCCTGGTAAATTAACAGTAAAATGTTAACAATATATATGTTTAATATATATGTTTAGTTGGTGGCAAATTAATATTAAACATTCAAGTACAATTGTAATATAAATTCTTTAATGAAAAACATCAGTCTCACACTTAAGCATTACATCAGGGTTCTTCAACACCAAAGTCTTTCTGCCTTTCAATTGACTGGCAGGAATGATTAGGACTTCACTTAGACATACATAACTTATTAATGACAAATCCGATTGGCTAAAAATTGTTGCATTGATGTAAAAAGGTATCATAATGGTAGAGAAATGTTCTCTTTTCTATTTGAATGTCTTGCTGACAATGGTACCCTCTGCGTTTGGCTTCCTGTGAGGCCCAGAAACCTTTTACATTTGTTTGTTCTGTTCAAGCAATCCATAAATACTAATGGTTTACATTTTTAATATGTTTGCTTTAGTCAAGGGATGTCCAGGGCAATACTTGTTGTCAGTTTGTTTTCATTAACTACAGTAAAGATTATCAATTGAGGGATTTGAGTTTGGGACACAATAAAGACTTAAATGCATGCTGTTCAATGCATTGAGCCAGAACATGAGTAAAGTGCTGTAATGCTGATAATGACTTAAGTGTGGAGGGAGAAGGGACTTTGAGCAGGATTGTATGTTGGAGGACGGAAGCAGGAGAGGATCCAGTAGTAAGTAAAGGGACAGGATACTCGAGGTCAGGAGGAGGGGGAGTTGAGGGGGAGTAAAGTTGAGTTGAGGAGTGGTGAGAAGCATTAAGGATAGGTGAGGTGAAGAGGAGAAATGAGGATTTGTAAGGTGAGGTGAGTTGGGGAGTTGAGGATAGGTGTTGAGGATAGGATAGGGAAGGGAGGAGGACAAACGAAGATGAAAGGTACAGTGACAAAAGGTGAAGAGGGGTGATGAGGATGGGTTAGAAGAGGTGAGGGGAGGAGAGAAGGCTGGATCGTGGATGGTGGTTAGGGAAGAGGAGGAAGGAGACTGGGGGAAAAGAGAAGGAGCGGGGGAGTGACTCACCATTTATTCTGCCTGGCTCTCCAGATTCAGGCTCTGGTGCAGAGCTCAGGGAGTTATTCAGCACTAGTGCAGGCTAATCATTTATTAACTGTGTGTATGTATGTGTGTGTGTGTTGGGGCCTCGGCTTAAACAATCACATCAGACAGTCTAGCTAATAGAAGGATCATGCTAATACGCTAGTTGGCTAACATGACAACATTAGTGAGAGCATAAAGCCAACCATAGGTTCTTGTACATGAATACATTGTAATGTCTTCCAATGGATTACTCTCTTGTGTACTGAAAAACTACTGAAATATTTACAGGAAGCCTTGCCGTCTGTTTATTGAATGTGTTTGAAGTTGAGATGAAGTGAAAAGGCATGATTCATTCCTGCCTCATTCATGCCAGTGAGTCAATGAAACGCGCTCCTCATGTGGTCAGATGTGACTTATTGTCCAATATTTGATCAGGGATCCACATGGAACCCTATTCCCTGTATAGATTTGTCTCCGGGACTAGCAGATAATAATCACTATTTAGTGGCTGTTTAGTTTGTTAGTAGGCAACTTCTGTTTGGTTATCTGTGAACTATGTATTTCCTAAAACAACTATGCCTGGTGGTTGTTCAGTGGTCTCCTTCAAGAATGCAAAACCTAAAAGGCATTATATATTGACATCGCAAGCAAGTATTGCCGGTTATAGAAACCCTAAATACAACCTTAAGCTCAACACAGCGTCCCTGATTCGGACAGTATTTTGTCTTTTTCTTTCCCATGGTATAAGTCTTACTAACCACATCCTTCTTGATAACGGGATAAAGGGAGACCGAATAGAGGTTTTGTTCTTGAATATTGTATTCCGCGTATGTAGACCCTGGCGGTGCTGTCGGGAAAGCGGCCCTGGATTCCTCGTGTCTGTGATGTGGCGCTAGGCAGCACAATGACGCCATTGTTGCCTGCTGGGTCTCTGGTAGCATCGCTGCTATTGGACACATTTACAGAGACTGCCCCACTGGAAGCTTGTATAAGCCCTGTAACTCTCTGTTCCCCTCACGTCTCCCTCTCGTCAGGTTCTCTGACGCTGTTTGTTTGGCTCCCTGTCGGTGTGACCGCCTGGGGATCCGTTCGTCCTTCAGCCAGAGCCTTTGTATGACTGGATTCTTTATGTATGTTTATGACAAGTTGGTCTTGCATGTGTGCAACTAGTGCCTAGATAGTTATTCTACAAACTCTGGTGCGAATCTCAAATGGAAGTCTTTTATATTCGGCTTTGACCTTGGGCACTTGAAGGATGAATGAGACATGAAAGACACTGTTACATCGCTTTGGTTAGATTCTAGACAAGTGTATTGTAGAGACCAAATATCAATGTGTCATAATGTATTCCTGCCAGGATTTGCCAGTCCACGTGTGTGTTAGGAACTGTGCATGTGTGTTTACACAATAAAACAATTAAACACATTTTGTCATTTAGCAGATGCTCTAATCCACAGTGATTTAACTGAGCAATTAGGGTTAAGTGCCTTGTCTGGTTGGGGATTGCAAACAGCAGCCTTTCAGTTACCAACACAACACTAACCACTAAGGCCACCTGCCTGCCACTTCAGTCCTAACGGAAATGATGGAGTGACCATCCACATAGTGCTTTTCCAATAGAAATTCCCAGTCGCAGATGTAGGTGAGTCATGGTAATGTTGCCTAGCAGAAATAATACATTATGGCCGTGTGTCCGACATCCTACTGTCCATCCATACTCTCAAGGCTGTGTGATGAAAAGTGAAAGAATTAAAGTGAGATGATAATTCAGTATTTCTTCAGTTCTTTTGCTGACTGCCTAACAAGTCTTAGTGTATATCTGACTTGACTAAACAGCTGACTGAATAGTAGCCAGGCTAACTGAAATACTGGCTCGCTGACTGATCTGGCTGGGAATGACATCTAAAGATATGCTTTTCTGTGTGTGTATATATGCCTTCAGAGATGTATAGGGGTATACAATATTGTTCATCTGTGTGTGTGTATATAGGCCTTCAGAGATGTATAGGGAATACAATACTGTTCATCTCTGTGTGTGTATATAGGCCTTCAGAGATGTATAGGGAATACAATACTGTTCATCTCTGTGTGTGTATATAGGCCTTCAGAGATGTATAGGGAATACAATACTGTTCATCTCTGTGTGTGTGTGTTCACGTTTGTGTGGAAAAAAGAAAAAATCACAGGCATCAGATAAAAATTAGCTGTATTTCCCTGTTTCACCCAGTCTCCTGTGCTTTTCATGCTGCGTGTCCGGTCACCATGGTTACCACCGTCTCTCCACTCAGTGTAGGATCTCTTTGCAGGTTGCTGCCGGGCCAGAGACTTCTGATGTCGTAGGTGTTGGGGGTTAGTTGCGAGGCCCTATGCTGGGTCTCACCTGGGTCCGTGCGTTAGGCTGTACCGACGAGATAAGACCGTGACCGGAGCCCTCTCTCAGTCTCAGTGTCCTCAGGTGCTGTGCACTGGATTTCATATCTGTTGGGTTGGATCCTATCTCTGCCCACATCCACAGATGCTCTGTCAGTAATGTCATATGCAGCAGAACTGGTAATGTGAAATGTGCCTGTTGTTAGGTGTGTACAACCTCTTACAATAGCTTATACCAGGGGTCGTGCATCACCTCCTAGCCCTGGAGACAGAAGTTTTATTTGTACATTTTTTTAGTTCTTCTGGATAATGAATCGCAAGTCAACTGGGGACAGTTTTGTTTCTATACATTGTCTATCTGTATTTCACACGTCTGATGTCATTGACTTGAATGAGGATTTTTGTTCTATAGATTTTCACGTCTATTAATTTCATGTCCAGTATGTTTAATGCAGCCGGACAGCTGTGGAAAAAACAGCCCTGTTGTACCAGGTTTAAATGGGTTGATGATTAGATGGGAATAATAATGTTACTAAGAAGCAGCCTAACTGGATACGAGGCCAAGAATATTGTGTCAACTAGGCAACTGCCTCTACCAAGAAATCTGAAAATAATGAAGCTCTTTCTAGAAACAGGGGTTACTGAAATGCGGTCTGTTTTCCTCTCTCTAGGGCTGTTTTGCGTTTATATTGTGCACTTAGCGTTTTGATCAGTCTTATGTAAGCTTTATGTAACAATAGACACGTGATTTAGAGGTAACAGTAGAAATTTGGCG
>JACXGJ010009140.1:14968-25109 GCA_016801105.1 Esox niger
TCTCTCTCTCTCTGGTTCTCTCTCTCTCTCTCTCCCTCTCCCTCCCTGGGTCTGTGTTCAGTCTGGGCCGCGCTTTAACACACCACAGAGCAGAGAGGTGCTCCCTAATCCGCTCCCCCGTTCCCCATCCACGTCTGACCAGGTCCAGGGTGGGGCCACGCGACCTGTTCTCAGAGATTAACTAGAGTCTCGTCCGGGCAGTGTGGGGGTCCGACCCGGCCGGACACTGGCAGCGGAGGAGGACCGGCACAAAGGGGGGATTGAGCCGGAGCGAGACAGAGACATGGCAGATGCACACAGCGTGGTGGCCCAGACGTCCTGTCCAGCGTAGATGCTGCACCGTGGGAGGCATTCTGTCACCCCATCCACACACGTGACTGATAGTGCTTGGCCGGGCGCTCAAAAACATTCGCATTTCAAGTCATAGTTGAGGAGAGCAAGGGTGTCATTTGAGCAGGCAGTGGAGAGGGCAAAGACGTATAGGGAAGTCGAGTATGCAGCAGAGCTTAGTACAGGAGGGGACAGGATGGAGGTCAAACTCTGCGTCGGGCTGAGACGGGCAAAACATTTGAGAGACTAGGAATACAGAGACTGCGTTGCATGAGAGAGACCGACTATATTGTCCACTTAAGGCAGCTGTGAGATGGGGACCTGCTTCAGCTGGGATCACGCGAAAGGCTCGGGTCATGAACTGGTGCCTGTCAAACGTCACGCCACCGTGCCCATGCGAACCACGGCGGTGGCTGGCACGGAAAGTGCCAAACGCAGGTAAACATAAAGTAACCTACCTAATCTTTTTGCCTTTGCGTCGCACTTGCCTCAGCCTTGCTAATCCCTGACCGAAACGTTTTAGTACGAAAATAGTTTTTGTGTCATTTCTTTTTGACTGTTCTCTGTAGTGTCCTTATGAACGGTGTGTGTACTTGGATGAAGTATGAATCAATTCATTGTTGTGTAGGGTTTGTTAAGGTTTGTTTTCCTCTTCCTCCTATTTGTATTGATCCAGAGCAGCAGCCAGGCGCTGAAGGTGCTGCATTACAGCTTGTCACATTTCGCTTGGTTTGTTTTGTTGTGTAGTAGTGTTCTAACCACACATGCACATGCTCTCGCACACAATTGAGCGTTCACATGCGCACACACACACACACACACACACACACACACACACACACACACACACACACACACACACACACATAACAGTCAGCTATCATTTGATAAAATCATATTAATACATACAGTGATGGAAAAAAATAATTTGATCACCTGCTGATTTTGTATGTTTGCTCCGTGACAAAGAAATTATCAGGGTAAAATATTCATGGTAGGTTTATTTGACCGTGAGAGACAAAAACATCCAGAAAAACATTGTATACATTTATTTGCATATTAATGAGGGAAATAAGTATTCAACCCCACTGCAAAACATGACTTAGTACTTGGTGGCAAAACCCTTTTTTTGGCAATCAGAGGTCAGACGTTTCTTTTAGTTGGCCACCAGGTTTGCACACATCTCAGGGGGGATTTTGTCCCACTCATTAAGGACATTTGGAAACTCGAACTTTCTGTTCCCTCCACAGATTTTCTATGGGATTAAAGTCTGTAGACTGGCTAGGATACCCCAGGACCTTAAAGTGCTTCTTGAGCCACTCCTTTATTGTCTTGGCTATGTGTTTTGGGTCATTGTCATGCTGGAATACACAACCACGACCCATTTTCAATGCCCTGGCTGAGGGAAGGAGGTTCACACCCAAGATTTGACAGTACTTAAGCCCCGTCCATCATGCCTTTGATGTAGGGAAGTTGTCCTGTCCCCTTAGCAGAAAAACACCCCCAAAGCATGTTTCCACCTCTATGTTTGGTGGGATGGTATTCTTGGGGTCATAGGCAACATTTTGGTCTCATCAGACCACAACACTTTCAACAAGTTCTCCTCTGAATCATTCAGATGTTCATTGGCAAAGTTCAGACAGGCCTGTACATGTGATTTCTTGAGCAAGGGGACCTTGCGGGCGCTGCAGGATTTTAGTCCTTCACGGCGTAGTGTGTTACCAATTGCTTTCCTGGTGACTGCTGTCCCAGCTGCCTTGTGATTATTGACAAGATCCTCCTGTGTAGTTCTGGGCTGATCCCTCTCCGTTTTCATGCAACTCCACAAGGTGAGATCTTGAATGGAGCTCCAGACCGAGGGAGATTGACAGTTCTTTTGTGTTTCTTCTATTTGCGAATAATTGCACCAACTGTCACCTCACCCAGCTGCTTGGTGATGGTCTTGTAGCCCATTCCAGCCATGTGTAGGTCTACAGTCTTGTCCCTGACATCCTTGGACAGCTCTTTTGTCTTAGCCATGGTGGAGAGTTTGGAATCTGATTGATTGATTGCTTCTGTGGACAAGTGCCTTCTATACAAGTAACAAACTGATATTAGGAGCACTCCCTTTAAAAGTGTGCTCGTAATCTCAACTCGTTACCTGTATAAAAGACACCTGGGAACCAGAAATATTTCTGATTGAGAGAGGATCAAATACTTATTTCACTCATTGAGTTTTTCTGGCACTCACTGTTCAATAATGTTGTCATTCTGTCTCTCACTTCAAATAAACCTACCATTAAAATTATAGACTGATAATCGTACAAAATCAGATACTTATTTCCCTCACTGTATTCCTTTTTTAGTTTTTCTATTCTTTCCCTAGCTCTTAGTCATAAAGTTTAACTGCTTTTTTAAGTATTGTTAGTAATAAGAATTTGAATATTGGTGTATGCCTGTTGTTTTTACGAAGCCTGTGACATAAAATGCAATTTGATTATAATTTAATATCAAGACGTAGAAATATTGTCTCGATGCATTTTGATTTTGATTTTGTAGATGGAAATGTAATTGACTCTAGAAAGGCAATAAGGCATAGATTATCCCAGGTGTTTGAGGTCGGTATGTCTCCAGTGTGTCAGCACAGTGTTTAGGTGGGGTCAGTGGGAGGATGTGTGTATTGTGTGTGTGTGTGTGTGTCAGCACAGTGTTTAGGTGGGGTCAGTGGGAGGATGTGTGTATTGTGTGTGTCAGCACAGTGTTTAGGTGGAGTCAGTGGGGTCAGTGGGAGGATGTGTGTATTGTGTGTGTCAGCACAGTGTTTAGGTGGAGTCAGTGGGAGGATGTGTGTATTGTGTGTGTCAGCACAGTGTTTAGGTGGAGTCAGTGGGTGGTATTGGGTATTGTGTGTGTCAGCATGTTTTGGTTATTTTTCCTTTTCTCTTTTTGTATGACTTTTCCCCCACCCACAATTTTGTGATTTCCAATTTGTTATTAAGGTCCTACATCATTAAAACAACAGCCAGTTGGGACCATCCCTTGTGCTTTAAAGCACTCCAATACTTTCTGGTTCTTTGCTCAACGAGGAAGTCTGGGCCAAGTCGCCGTCTTACAGAGGGAACCCGTTACTAAGTTTTCTACCTTGATCGAGCTTGCATGTGCCTATGCCAGCCACAAGGAATTGCCAGAGCACAACAAGTCAAGACAACCCTAGCCTAATATCGGATTCAAAGCCTGGTCTTGCAGTGAACCAGATTTGAAGCCTGGTTTTGCAATGACACAGCCAACTGCAAGGCAGTGACTTTACCTGTGAGCCATTCAGGACTTTGGGTTGTTTCTGGCTAAATATGACACAGGAAATGAACTGCTGTTAGTGTGAGTGAGCGGTGTCCAGCAGTGAACATTTTTATAATATTCAGAGGTGATTTTTAGGTGATTGTCGGGGCTCAGTGTGCCTTTATTTTGGGATTGCTCATACCAGATCTGCCTTTGGATTCCGTGGTATTAGTAATCCCTTACTCATTAATGTCTTGCCATTTTTGTTTTGCCTCAGTATTTGACGGAAATTGTCCCTGAGGTGTCTCGAGGCTTGGGACTCCGGTATATTCTGGGTCATGACTACTGTCTGGAAGGAACTCAGGGTAAGAGCACTGTTTGGCTGCCACTGGTTTTCTATAGGTCTAATGCAAACACACATTGAATTTACTTCCATTAGCGACTGACTTTCTTTCTCCTCCTTGGACGACTTTTTACAATAATACAGTCAGTATTGGATAACTTGGATCATGTCTACTCCGGTCACATCAACAACCTATTGTAATTGCTCCTGCAAAAGCACTGCTTATAAAGTGACCTAAACCTGTCTGAGACATGCGGAGATTAACACCCCTTCACTTCTCACAGTTTTTGAGCCTCATTCTAAAATGGATTAAATAGATTTTCTTACTCATCTATCTACACACAACACCCAATAATGCCCAAGATTTATTTTTGCAGATGTATAAAAAAAATGTAAATATCACGTTTACATAACTATTCAGATTGTTTTACTCAAACCTTCGTTGAAAAACATTTGGCAGCGATTACCGACTCAAGTCTGATTGGGTATGGCGCTACAAGCTGTATTTGGGGAGTTTCTCCCTTTCTTCTCTGCAGATCCTCCTAAGCTCTCATTTTGGATGGGGAACGTCGCTGCACAGGCATTTTCAGGTGTCTCCAGAGATGTTTGATTGGGTTCAAGTCTGTGCTCTCGCTGGGCCACTCAAGGACATTCCACGACGTGTCTGGATGCCTTTCCTGCCTTGTAAACTTTTGGCCCCAGTCGGAGGTCCTGAGTGCTCTGGAGCAGGTTTTTATCAAGGATCTGTACCTTGCTTCATTAATCTTTCCATTGATCCTGACTAGTCTCCCAGTTTCTGTCAACCTCACAGCTTTATGCTGCCACTGCCATGCTTGACCGTTGGGATGGTTTTGGCCTGGTCATGAGCGGTGTGGGGTTTCCTCCAGAAGTGGTGCTTGGCATTCAGGCTAAATAGTTTGATCTTGGTTTCATCAGATAGATAATGGTCTGTCTCATTGTCTGTGAGGTCTTTAGGTGCGTTTTGGCAAACCCCAAGCGAGATGTCATGTGCCATTTACTGAGTAGTAGCTTCTGTCTGGCCACTCTAGCACAATAGATTGATTGGTGGAGTTCTGAATTGATGGTTGTACTTCTGGAAGGTTTTGTGTCCTTTCCCGGATCTGTGCCTCAACACAATACTATCTCGTATCTGTATGGACAGTTCCTTTGATTTCGTGGCTTGGTTTTTGTGGGACTTTTATCCGAACAGTTGTGTGCGTTTCCAAATCAATCAATCCAATCACAAACTAACCACAGTTAGAAACCTCTGAAGGATGATCAGTGGAAACAGGATGTACATCAGCTCAAATTTGAGTGTCATCGCAAAGGTTATGAAAATACACGTTTTACATTCTTAATTTCTGTTTTTTTTTATACATTTGCAAACATTTCAAAGGAATGTTTTTTGCTTTGTTATTAAATTATGATTATTATTTATTCTTATTATTTGTGTGAAGATTGATGTGGAAAAACCAGAAAAGGAACCAGGCAAGCCTAGTTCAGCCTGCCCACAATTAAAAGTAATGAGTGCAGTTGCACTCCCTGGATATTAACTGGGTCTCCTAATTAAGAGGCTGTGTCTTTAACCACTACACCAGCGGTATAGAGGTAAACATCTGCAAAGAGTTGGTTATAGGATTTCAAAATTAGATCATATTTTCACGCATAAACATCATGCCAAGATTGCATATTTTGCTAGACACCATTAAGCATTGCGTTAAGCTGACTAACGTTTCTTATTAAGTTTACCTCCACCACAAATAGCATCTGAACTGTAGGGCATTTCCCACTGGCCGTTTTAACAGAATATTAGCCATTTGTGAATAACTATCAACATAGGTGACAACAGACTTTTACGTCTAGTGAAAAAACGAGAGAATAATTTAGCCTGCCTTATCTTTGTTTATTCTAAACCAATCCTAATGCATAATTCGAAAATCCACCAGAAATAGTCCCAATACAACAGTAACCATTTGAGCCTTCCTATAATGTAGCTACTAGAGGTTGTAGCCAGCAGAGTTTTTGTCTGCCCTGAATAAATCCTAAAGCATAATTGTTTTTTTACTGTTACAGGGGTCTAGGCTGGGTCCGCCTACGCATTCCGGCAAAAATATCAATTTTAGCACAAGTCTGAAACATCAAAACGTGGAGTGAAGATGTCTGAATACTTTCCAAATACACTGTATTACCACCAAGGCGGTGACTGTAAAAACATGTAGTTATGGAGGAAGACCATCAAAATAATATTATTGCCTAATTATGTTGTATTATAATTATGTTATATATTAATTTTTAATTGTGTAATCATCAAATAGCAGGGGTTTAGTATTGGTTGTATCCAACTGTTTGACAGATTTTGTTCTGGTTAGTTAGTGGTTTTCTAGCTGCTGTGACTCAGGATGATGTATCTGGAAGTGGTGCCAGTTAGCCGTGGCAGTCAGGAGGAAAACTAACATTACATCAATGCACTGTCCCTGTACTCACCATTTTCTACAATGTAGAAAAGGTATTTTAATGCTCATTTTACAATCTACTATAACACATAATCTTAAAGCAGCCTACCTCCAGCCTGCCTCCAGCCTGCCTCCAGCCTGCCTTTGGCGCTTTTTACATCTGACAGTATTTTCATCCTTCCAGATTTAAAGGCAATTTGACCAGTGCAGGTTTGTGACCAAACATTTTAATTATCTCTGGCAAACCTATTGGACATTTGTGTGTCACAGACGAGCAGCATCCCAAGGGCCAGAGATGTGAAAACAGTTGTGAACTAGTCCTGTCCCATCTGCCCACCCACTGTAAAACCTTAATCTTGAGGTAACGTCTAAGGAATCAAAACCCAATATGTTGGGGTTTTCTGTGTGAAAAACATCTTGCACCAGAAGCTAATGTTAACTCTTCGGTTTTGAAGCATGATGAGTTACATTCATTTTAGTAAAGGAGAAATCAAAGTGTTCTCAGTGGAAAATCACTGCACTCCGTAGTAATAGAGCGTTGGGTTGAATCTCCCATTATAACACAACACCCACTTTCCAAAGAACCACCTCATTTCTTTCTCCATATTTGATGTTAGAACACTTTGTTCTCTGTATGTTTTTTCTCCCACGGTAGGTTCTCTTGAGGCACCTCTCTCAGTTGCTTTAGATCTCTATCGGCTAAAGGAGGAGGGTTTATATACACTATTTGGGAAGGAAGTGAATAATTCATCAGGGAGGGTTGAGTTAGCGGTCCCCTAGCTCACGCTATGCTGTAAAGATGATGCCTGTGAAGTGTAACTGTGAAAGACATTTTTCATTCATTTTGGGTGGGGCTTGTCTGTCTGGATTGAAGGATTTAATAATGACATTGTCACTTGGAAAACATTACTGATTTATTCCAGACAGCCTTCAATCTATTAACATGTCAAGTTTGTTGATGTCAGTTTCCTTTGCACCTCAATATAAACTGCTCGCTGTAATCTTCGTGGTTACTGGTTAGTTTTTTTTCCCACCAATGGACATCTATGCCATTTAGCACATGAGAGAGATGTGTTGCCGGTGGAGGTCAGTGTCGTTCTGTCACTGTCTCCCATTCTGACTGCCTGTCAGTGAGTGATACTCGGTCACTCCATCGGATTGATGATAAAGGGTTGAATTTCGATTGGCCCAGTGAACCTGAGATTAAATGAACTCTGGGATCTCTTAAAGGCCTGGATGACAGTAACTGTTTGTTGCTATGCCCTTCACCTTGCGTTTACTTCCTTGCAGGTAGTTAGACTTTTTGGACTGAAATAGCCCACAATGAACCTCGGCCACTGCATTTGCCATGGTAGCTACATGTCTGAGTATGAGACGCTGAGGATGTAGGGGCAAGCTAATTCCATTCCTTGCAACTAGTTAACAAGGCTTCCATCAGGTGTACACTTATTTGCAAACAATGCCTGTCAAATCCATCTTCAAATCAACTGCAAGTGAAGTGGACTTTCATTGGGACTATCTGACTGATCTGTCTGTCAGCCAGTCTGTCTCCATGTTTGCCTTCCTGTCTTCCTTTTTCTGTAAACCAGGCTCACTGTCTACACTAAAGCCCTGTGTGTTTAGCGGAATCAGGTTAGCGGGTGAGGAAAAGGCTGTCTATTAGCATGCAAAGGGACCACTTTCGTCCTCCCTGGGGTGTATTGTAACAGAACACCTAGCTCAGCACGAGCAGTGCATCTCTGCCATTCCTCCATTACTGTTGTTCATTGTTGCTCATTCTGTTCTGAGGCTTGACCAGCAGCCTGGGGGTATATATTAGTGTTGTAAACAAAAAGTCGATATAGTCTAATGCATTTTTCTGGTAGTATGCTGTGTCTACCTTTCAACTCACTTTTACAACTGTACAGTGGGGAGAACAAGTATTTGATATACTGCTGATTTTGCAGGTTTTCCTACTTACAAAGCATGTAGATGTCTGTAATTTGTACCATAGGTACACTTCAACTGTGAGAGACAGAATCCGAAAATCCAGAAAATCACGTTGTATGATTTTTAAATAATTAATTTGCATTATATTACATATATGTATATATTTTTGCAGAACTAATGTGTTACATTTGACAACAGTAGGCTATTTAAGCAGTAAAGCATAAGGGATATACAACATTTAAAGGCTGTTATTAGTGACAGCACAATGTGGAGTACTTGTAGAACTTTGTCTAAGTATGTTGGCCATGATACCTTCAGCTGCCGTATTGCTGTTATAAGCCAGTTTCCATTGCAATTAGAACTCATGTTGTAAACCCTGGTTTATGGTCTGACACCCTACAGCTAAAAGTGTAGTTGTTATATAAAATTCATTTGTTTTCATAAAACATGTTATAACCAGTCCATTTAGAAGTGTACATCTGTCTATAGACATCAGTTGAATTTATTATAATTATGAATTTATTTTTTTGACATCCTTTACAAAGCAAAGGCATGTCACATTGATCCTACTGTGAGGGTCATTGATTTGTATGATGATAAATTCAATACAGTCAGCCAAGATGACTTTTGCTCACTGAAATCACCTGATTTAAAGGCAGCTATTGACCTTTCACTGTAAACTGCTGACATTTTGGAGAAAGAGATGCCCTGCAGA
This sequence comes from Esox niger, assembly GCA_016801105.1. NCBI lineage: Eukaryota > Metazoa > Chordata > Actinopteri > Esociformes > Esocidae > Esox > Esox niger. The sequence goes on from JACXGJ010009140.1 coordinate 23,994, forward strand.
AGGATCACGATGTAGAGGATTTTCCGTTTTCTTCAGAGGGGCTCAGCAATGTAAGCAAAGGTTGACTGCAAATCTCTCTGAATTCTTAGGGTATTGTTGCAGAGTTAATGCGTTTGGATTATGGCTATTGTGGTTTCGAAAGCCACATTACAACAGCAACCCAAAATAGGCTGTTTTGTACAGTCGAAAAGCTTGGTTGTTGAGAAGGGAGATCATTTCTCAGCAAGTTGTTTCACTTGGTTTGGGTACATGTAAGCCTTGTGCTACATGGGCCTGTTTGATTGCCGTTTGTGAGTGGTTCAGTTTTCTGAAAATGATGGAATACTCAAAGCCTACTTTGTCAAGGAAGTTATGCATACAATCAGACAGCTATCCAATGTCTTTCTCAATTCGATATCAATTTTAAGGGTGTTATGTTGGCAGGGGTTGAAATCTCTTCACACTACGAACGCAAAACAATCTGAATATGAGAAGGCATTATACATGGGTTTCAAATGATGGGGGCATATTCAGATGGGATTATTATTTATTTAAGGATTATTTAAAAAATTTGCAATTTTATAATAATTGTGTATAAATGATGAAGAAGAAAATAGATTTCTTTTTCTCAGAGTTAATGCTCCATTGGTTGCCCTTTCCTCACAGCAACGGGTCACAAGTCTTACTGCACATTGCAGTATTTCACCTGGTAGATAAGGAACTTTATCGATGTTGGATTTAATTTAATTCCTCTGTCTTGCTACCTTTCCCTTTGCATTTATTTGTTAATAAGATATGTCTACCTTTCAAATTAATATTACCCAAGTCTATAAGAATAGAAATGTTGCTATATATTTAGCATTTGTGTCCTAAATTGAAATGGTGAATTTCAGGGTAATTTATTCTCCACTTCAACATGGAATGACCCTGACCTGAATTTCCTCTTGTGTCACATCACTATCAGTTAGGGACTATTTCTGGTAGCCATTATTCAGTCTTATCCCAGCACTATAAGTATTAAACATCTTATGGGAATACTTACTATTCAGTAGCTAAGCAGAGATTATATATTTTTTAATTCTCCAATCATTAGAAGTGTAGTAGGGTGGAGAAAGTATCCACTGTGAACTTTCCTGA
>JACXGJ010009141.1:0-25006 GCA_016801105.1 Esox niger
AAACGTTTTGTAAACGAACGCGGCCCTGGTAAGTCCCAGTTTAGTGGTTTGTCCACGACAGCCACAACGCATTATTATATACGCCTATCGTCAGGTGTAGCAAACCATGGTCCTGTAGTGCTGCAGGGTATGCAGAATTTTGCTTCTACTGCACTGGACTGTTGAATTTAGATGAAAACCGACTCTACAGTATTAAATAGAGTATTATGACGATCAAAGAAGTGTAGACAATTCTGTGTAGATAATTTGGACCTGAAGGAAGTATGGTTTGAAAGGCACATGACTGATTTGTGTTCAAGGAACATACATATTTTATCAGGCATTGTGTACATTCTGTGTAGAAAATAACATCATTAATCACTGTTCCATCTATAAGTTTTGTCAATCAAAGAAAATAATAGATGGGATTGAAACAGTGTCTGCATTGATATTTAAAATAAAGCAATATATTGTTAAAACAGCATTAAAAGTGTGTATTTTCATGTGTGGTCATGACTTACAAATGTCTTAACCTCTGTAATACACTGTGAGATTGATAAACAAATATAGAAAATATGTTTCTGTTCAATCATTGTGGCTAAAGGTAACATAACCAGGTATGTTTTTAAGATACATATTTGAGTGAAATTTCACTAACCCTGAGTTTTTCTTGGAGTGTTTTTTGGGTCGAACCATCCTTTCAAGAGGCAATCACTTTTTCAGTTGGCATTGTGTTGCTTAACATTGTTGATGGAAAAAGTCAAACATTTTCATACTCACATCCTCCACCAAGCAGGATTACCACTGTTCCACCGGTTTTGAATGTATTATAACCCTAATATAGTTAAGTGATATATAAATGCAATAAAACACGGGTTGGTGTGGTAAATGGACAATAGACAGAGGGCCTGGACACAGTGCTTAGCTATGGCAAATTAGCAATATACCACAAACCCATGGGATACAATTAAATGGCCATTATAAACTGGTTACCAACTGAATTTGAGCAGTAAAAAGAGCTGTGAGGTCATACCTATTGTATATGGTTTCATATACCACAGCTATCAGCTGTACGCATTGATGAATTTTGAAGATCAATCATCATTTAAATATTTTTTTCATTTGTGTACTTATTACCTGTCCCCATGGCGATAATGGATCCAACATCCATGTTACCTCAGTTTTACAGTCTAGAGAAACTGGAAGCCAAGGCCACAATACAGTTCCTTAAGCAATTCCCACCAGGCACGGCATAAAGTAATCATACGGTGCCTTAATGCAAACATCAATTGATATAGAAATATATTTTTTATAAATATATATACCCCGACAACAAATATTTAGCATAGCACTCAAACTCTGATTATGTAGGCTACTACAAATATTGGGCTCTCAAATCTTTTCTTGCAATCCCTTAAAGACTTGGCAAAAAGCTACATATTTGCTATTCTTCGGTGGTTCATCAACTTCTGTTTCTGACACCGTACGAAAAAGCACCTCACAATTAGGAGGAATCAACTCATGTGACACACGTGCCGTAACGCTTCCAAATCTGGCCCACTACAGTAGAATAGCCGCAACAGTGCATACTGCTTTGTTTTGAAATTAATGGACTGCCGGAACGCATAAAGTTTGCCATGCCTGGTGTGAATGAGGCTTTAGACCAGGGGGGTCAAACCGGTTCCACGGAGGGCCGAGTGGCTGCAGGTTTATGGTTTTTCCTATAGATTGGTTCCCAGTTCAGACCTAAACAACCAGGTGAGGGTAGAAACTAACCAATGAGTGACCTAATTAATCAATCAAGTACAAGGTTAGTGCGAAAACCTGCAGACACTCAGCCCTCCATGGAACCGGTTTGACACCCCTGCTTTAGACAGAATATTAACAAAAGTAAAACAATAATGCAGATTTAGATTATATCTGCATTACTTTAACAACACTTGCAGGTGCCAAAAATATATACCTATAATTGAAAACAAAAATAAAATAAATTTTCTGAAGACTTCCAACAGAATAAAATAAGTTTGCCCAATTTATTTTGCATATTTAAGAGTGCCAATAATTTAAGCAATGACTGTATGTCTGCTTTCATTTATTCAGTGTAAGAACATGAGCTGTGAGCAAATCTTTTTAAACCAACTTTTAGTTTTTCTACAAACATCATTTATATTAGGTAGCCATGCAACAATATCAACACGTATACTTTGTCAGCCCTCTGGCACACTCTGACCTCATTATATCCCCAAAACATAATTCAGTAAAAATTTATTTCAGCATTAAACACTTTAAAATGTGCCTAAGTGGAGATTGAGTGTTGATCTTAAATTTTAAATAAAGACAGCAGCACAATTTTCGGATTCGAGTGAGGTAATCCCATACGTTAAAGCCAGGAACCAATTAGCCCAACTCAGACAGCCAGTCTTCCATACAGTCTTCTGTACAAGAGTCACTGCTTGTCTATGCACGCTTTAGAGCTGTTGCTACGAGAGTGACTGAGCTAAAAGCGTGCACTCATCCACATTATACAACCAGATTTCCTTTTTAACATGATTCATAGGAGTCAATCTCAGTAGAGCCGCGCTCCATATCCAAAAGTCTGTTTGATGGCTTCAAAGTAATATCTCTTCCAACCCTCCTTCGTCCTATCCTCCTCCCCCGTTGGGACACCGTCACACTCCAGCTTTAACTCGGTCTCGCTGCCTTGATCCTTCATTTTCAGGGTGACAGTAGCATAATGCTCTGAAAGAGGAAAATCAGTCAAAATAAGTCTAGCTAGCTACCCAGAATTAACAAACCAGATTCCACTTATCAAGCCTGTTGGAAATTTTATCAGGGGTTTTAAGGAACACACACAAGTGATAGTGCAAGGAAACCTACCAGGAGGCCAGGTCTTGAATCTCCATTTCATAACAATCTTTTTATCTGGAACCTAAGAAATGGAAAACCAAACGAGTTAAACTTGGACATCGTCTACCCAAGTATTATGTTTGATGGATGACCTCTGGTAAATGAGCATCCGCACCAGCTCAGTAAACTCTCCGTTGACGCTTCCCTCCAGCAGCCGAAATTTCCCTCCTTTGTCTCCATCAACCACAGCTGCAGAATGGGTGAAGGCCTGCACCATCTGCATGACCGGTGAATAGACCAGGTAAGTCAAAAGAACTTCTACAAGCCCTCCATTGCCAGGAAACGATTTCTAAGCATACCCTCAATGATGCTGAGGGGAGGACACATGGACATGAAGCAGGTCATTGACTACATCTGAGATAATTTAGCAGATGGACTTATCCAGAGCGACTTACAGCACTGTCATTTTGGTCTGTCCTGTTACTCATTTACTCACATCTTTGTTGATAAAAGTATTGTACAGTTCATCCGGAGAGGTAAGGAAGGTCTCCTTGAGACTAAATTTGCAGGTATGGATCTTGACCCCTGTTTTGGGAGAGGGGGCTGAGACGGAGGGTCCAATCTGGGGACAACAGACAAGCATGATGATAATATTCAAGTCTGACTGCTGTTTGAGTTAATCTCACAGGGTTATGTACTGTATAATTATTTGCCCAACAAGAGCACTCATTGTTTTTTTTTTTATATATATATTTTTAAAAGAGCGCTTCCCATTTGGTGGTGTGTATCACGACTGAGAGATCTCGGATGTAATGAGATTTGTTTCACACGGAATTGGCCAGAAGGAGTGAGGGGGGGTTTGCGCACCCAAAAGCCCACAGAATTACTGTGTGGGTTGAAGGGTGAGTGAGATCTGAAAAATACATGCAGTCACGCCTAATTTTGCTAAGACCCCGTGTTGTACTGATCCAGCAAGAAGAACATTTTATATCTAGTCGCTGTTGTCCTGGTTTGACAGAGCCACTAAAGGTCTTTCAGTGATGTTTCTATCAGCAGATATATTGATACATGTACAAGGTATCAACATTTGTCCTATTTCAAACAAAATACAACTCAGAGGACAGCATTTTCTGCTCTGCCTTACTTGCTCCCCTCCACACAGCAGTTTGTTTTCAACCATCATCCTCTGGTAGACTGGATACGGAAAGCTAGCTAGCCAACTTTACAATTAGGAACAACATCACGTACCATCCTGATCTGAATTTTCCATGTTTGTGAGTGGTTTTAGATGACGTTACTGAAACATACATATTGGAACTAGGGCAGGCTACAGTACAATGGTATTAAAAGACAGTAGTTGCTTGGTATGTTGGAATTTATCTACCTGGTAAAACACATTTAAATACAGAATGAATAAATGTATCTACTCATCACATTTTGACCACAACAGTTTATCAGGACCAAAGTTACAGACAACTAAGTTGATTATATGGATTAGTTAATTATATGGCTTCTTACCAGACAAACAGTGATGCTTATTTTAGATATTTACTTTAACTTCAAAGAAGAATTTGCAGTTTTGAAAAACATATTTTTGCTACTTTTAGAAGAACATTATTTGCGGCATATAAACACTATATGGTAAACTGTTCAGTTACAAATTGTGAGAGCACAAATTTAGAGTGATTGAAGTTTGAACAGTGTCAATTACAGAAAATCTGGTGATTAGGAAAGATGGATTATTTACATTGCTTGACAGCTATAGTCCCATCTATTTTTCCTTCTTCTGTGTATCTCATCGACATAAATATTAGCCACAAGTAATTGTCACCATTGTAGAACGCATTACAGAAGTGAAACAAAACTATAACAGGGTGAGGTCAGAAGCTAACTGCTACTCACCTGGGTTTTGTCCAATTTGACCTTTGTCTGGGTCTGGGTGGGCTGTGGGTTGCTCACCACCCCATTCACCGTGGGAAGGATCATGCCCTGAGTGAACTCTGCAATAATCCCAAAATCATCAATCAGTATGGACTGATATGAAGAAATACTAAAGATGATTTATAGAAATATGACAATCCACAAGCAATGGGGATATTTGAAGAGGCCTCACCTGATTTCAGGTGGTCCACATAACTCCCCAATGCAGCTCGCACCTTCTTCACCCCTTCCTTCTTCATGAGTTCAGTGAGCGGTGTGTCGGGTTCATCCTTGCAGAGCGACACACTGATCTGTGCTCAGAAAACAGGCAAATATAGTACAGATTCATACTTCGGACGCTTTTTACTCCCACACAAATTGCTTTATAAGAAATGTTCCCACTTACCTTTGAGAGTGAACAGCATTGCTTGTTTTTTTATGTTAGTTAAATAAGACATTTGCTGTCAATGTGTAAACTGTCATGAACAAACATCACACGGGGTGGTTATAACTTACATCCAGGTCATCCATGTCATTTTCATCCGAGAGGTTAGGAACTGAGATATTCCCTTTGTACTTGATTCCAGCTTTTGATGTTCCTGGAAAAGAGAACGAAAAGGAGATGTTGTGAGGCCTATTTTGAAGACCGATACCATGACAACCCATCCATTTCTCTCTGAACTATTGGTGGTTTGAGTGCTGAAGAATATAGTTACAGGCTCGTTGCCATTCGAACAAGTGCTACTCTGCTCCCCCAGGGTTTGGGAAGACCCGTTGTGTTCTAGTTAAAACCGACATTAGGTAGGAAACACTGCCAAAAAAGCAGAACCCATCTTTACCGTATGTGTACAAGTGTTTCATAAAGAGTTGTGTGAGTGTGCATGGACTGACCAGTCCATGTTGCTGTAACGTTCCATTCATAGAAGTAGATGAGTTTTCCCTTGCGATTGTTGATGGATGCCTCGCCGTCCATTTTAGGGACATCAGTGACCTCGCAGCTCCCCTCTGGGCCCTCCACCCGCAAACCTAATAAGAGTTCCTTCAGCTTGTCTGTTGACCAGCCGGTCACATCACGTTCAGTCCTGTAGGTCGACACAAAGTGAATATATCCAACTTGGTCGTGTATACCAGAGAACAAACCTGGCCAATGCTAGCACAAACATGCATTTGATTTTGGTGGTTGAAGGGAGATTTCCCCATTTCAGCCACTTTTCTAATCTTTCACCTGAGGTAGTAAGTGTTAATGTTTTAATGTCTGTATTCACTGATAGAACACAGACATTAAAACTGAATTCAGCAATCTAAATGTATTAAACTGAACACTGATTTGCCCATAAGGGCAGCCCTCAGAAAATGGACCATATCTAGGTTTCTACCCATGTTCTGATAGTACTCGAAAGCTGTTCTAGCCACACAGCATAAATTCCTTGTTGTTGCTTGTTCTTTGGGGTTTCAGGCTGGGTATCTGTACAAGGAATTTGTGAAAACTGCTGATGTAAGTACATTAGACTGATTGGAAGACATAAACCAAAGGCATATGTGATCTATATCCTGTTTAAGGGAATGTGACATATTCAGTACAGTTGATGACCCAATGGTTTCCTATGAATGGTGCGCATGAAGCTCAAAGGACTTAAAGCTTTATAATTCTTAGGCAATTTCATATTTTATTAGAGATACTGTATATAGAAGTTTCCATGGCTTTTACCTATCATTAACTGGGAATAAATTGAAAGCCCTAAATGCATATTTACTCCCAGATCTACCCACACCATGATCACAGACCTTTGGGCAAGAAAATGTTATAAGACATTTGGTTACAAGGATTTTTTGGTTGAACTTACTGTTTGGGGAAAAATGTGAATGTCTTTATATAAAAAAAATATTAGTTTAAATAAAATCTAACACAATGCTGGGGCGTCAACAGAAATGTATCGTTTTTAGGGTGACGTCCCTATTAAGTCAGGTAACTTGAAATTCAAAAAAACAAGGATTTATCAGATAAATCTCCTTGTTATGGAGACTACTGTTTTGTTTCGATTAAAACTGGCTTGTGCCCTATGTGGGTTTGTCGGACATTGGTTGCTTACATCTATGCCTCTGAATAAAAGTAGTTATTTAGGTAGAGCCAACATTATCCTCAGTCTTATGATAATGTCTGTCATTCGCTGTCAAAAGTTATTAATATCCTACCATCTGCTCCTCAGTTGTACCCCGTCCCTGGGTGCTCCCAAAATAACTCTGCTTATGCTTTAGTCAGACCCACCAACAAGTTCCAGTCTTCTGGCCAGGTCATGGTGGCAACTACATGGCACTCTAATACTAAGATATAATTCCGGTTGAATTCAATTTATTAGTTACAGTCAAAAGCCTTCTCTTTCCTGATACCTTAATGGTGAAACCAGCTTCCCTTTGCTTCAAAAAATACTTTCGTATCTTGTTAAAATATAAAAGCAACTGTTAAATGACAAATTTTAATCAAAATTTCAAATGTATGCTTATAATTCACAAATGTATACAGAAAACATTTTCACACGTCTCAGTCACAAATGAAAGCAGCTAAACGGAATAAATAACTAAACGTTGGCAAAATCAACTATTTTAAGTTTTGTGTTTACTGTTTGCCGGTAGAGGGTCTGGCATCCTATGCCTGTAGATTACTTCACACAGACATTTTATATAAATTTTCCATCACTACTGGCTTTGGGCGCTCAACTTAACTCCTGAATGCATTTGACGCGGGCTATTCTGTGCATGCGAGAAATGTGGCCTTAATTTGACACCGTAAATGTCGGCGCAGCATCTCGGACGTAGTGTGGGGCTCTAAACATCTCAATTTTAACATGCCGACGGAGTAAAACGTGGTGACAGACAGTAATCACCGAGTAACTTTGTGTGAGGGCTTTTGAACACGTTCGTCAAATGCAGTATTTTCTTTATTTTAATCCCCTAGGCTAACGTTACTTACCAATGCCAGTTGTTAACGTTTGTTGCATCGGCTCTCTCCTCCACGATCCAGCGTGGATCTCCTTCTCCCCATTTCGCCATGATGACACTTATTAATATTACCTTCAGCAGAAGTTATCGTTATGTATTACCCAACTAACGTTATACGCTGGTCAGTTGATTCCCTGAAGCTGTCTAATATCGGCTGGCCAAATAGTATGTTCTTCGGTTACAATTAACAAACAAAAAAAGAAAAAATGTGATGAGACAGCTAGCTTCTATTAGCTAGTCAGTAACTTTTATCCCCCTAGCTAACGTAGCTTAGAAACTGCCAACAAAACACTAGTCAGCTGAACAATTAAATTGTATTTAATCAGAAACAACGTTCTGTTCGTAGCTATGTTCCTAAGTGGCACTGGGCTTCTTGGTTTTAAGACCTGCTATTTTCTAGAAAAAAAACTCGCCCGTCGATAAGTGCAAAGAGCTTCCGACCTGGCGGATGGAATTACTGGAACGGATGTCGCTACAGAGACGATTAGTGAACAAAACTGACTGCAAGACCCCCATCTAGAAACCTCGCTCAAGTCAGCTTCTTATTTGATGTTTATCAGCTGTTGGCACCCAACTTTATTGGTGCTTTACCGCCACCTACTGTACTGGAGTGTGATGGGAGAACAACTCAATTTGCCAGTCCTGTGTCATTGGAAAACCTTAACACGTGTAAACAAACTTTATTTATTATATTTTCCAGTAACCTCCTAAGCAACATTATTAGCACCCCTTGACCTCTCATGCTCTCTGTCAACTTCACCCTTTCTCCTTCATACTTCAGGTACTCAAACAGTACATGCGCAACAGATTCAATACTATCACAAATTTGACATCTACCTGTGAAATGTTTACCCATTATATCAAGATACATATTAAGCCCACAGTGACCCACTCTTAAAAAAATATTTATTCCCTACTCTTTCTTCCTGCAACCCTCCCCATCCAAGCCTGTCCCTGAGTGTTGTATACTGTATGTCTTCCTTTCACCTCTGTGTCCCATAATGTCCCCGTCTTTCCCATAGACAGACATTATTTCAGGGCGGTTTTTGAAGTGATCAGATAAAACAATTAAAATGGCAAAACGTTTTTGTCGCTGTGTACAACTCCTACGATCCCAGACCTTGGCTTTCGTGGGCAGCCAAACACAAAAGAAATAGAGCCACAAAGGCAAGTGCTTTGGCTCCAAACCAGCAGCAGATGTATGAGGATGCCTCAGGTAACCTGTGGAACCCAGTTTTGTCACAAACTTATGTGTGGAATAAACACTTCATTACAGGAAAGAAACATCAATAATGTATACATTAAACAAGAAAGAGATGTGTTGACATTTTTTTTGTTGTTGATAAAAATCAGTTTTCCATAGTATTTCAGTCAACATTCACCTGCATTATTGTAGCCTCTTCACTGACGACCAAGTACCAGAGCAAGAACACAGTCTGAGTGAAAAGTCTCAATTGAATTTCAGCAAACGTTATTGTAGTTCACTCAAGTCCAAAATTATTAGAAGTTATAAATTAAATGTTGGAGTGAAACCCATCACGAAAGTACAAAAAAGAAGTCAAGACAGGTAACATAACTAAAGGGAACTAGGTGCACCAGACCTGCTGTAATTACCTTTATTAACTTGCCTTATTTCATTTTTTACTTTACTAGCTTCAAGTTTCAGTGACAGGCCATGTAACGGGTTGGATATCATAGGAATGAGAAATAACCTAACCCTAACCATAACCCATCATTGTACATACATAAAAATACTATAATGCATTTTATATTAATATGAATCGTGAATGCTGATTGGCTGATGGCGAGGTACTTAAGACCTTAAAACACAGGTATGACATCGCATCACATTTTAATGCATGAATTGTGTTGGTAAAGGGTTTACAAAAGCAATCAGGCATCTCTGTGGTTGGTGGTAGGCTGAGTCTTTCCTTCAAAATGTCTATGCCGGACCAAGTCTTCTTGACACCACTAAAGAGGTTGCCAACCAGGTTCTGGTCTTGTATAACTCTGAGGCGATGAAGATGCCTTGTTGCCTGTTGGAGGGCGTCATTCTGAAGCGTCTTGGGCTCTGTATTTGTGGATGGCATCAAGGCTGACTTGAATGGTTTCACTGGTTCCGTTGAATCATTTGAGTTGCTTGCCAGTGAGCAGAGTCTCTCTGAGTTTACTTCTTCACTCGGTCTGGAGGGCCATTCCATCAACAGAAGGTTCTGTGAGACAACCTAGAGTCTTCCAGTTGTACATATTAAGAAACTATCCAATGTGTATTTTGAGACAAAGGCTAGGAAAGTAGTCAGTGAAGCCTTGAGATCCCATAGCTACTGAAGCTTCAAAATTAGCGAACACATTTGTAACTTATCTGCAGAGTATTATTCAGTCCATTCAAGGATCTGACTCTCAAAATCTAAATCTTAAAAGTAAACACTCGAATAGCTGCTCATTTAATTAAAAGGGTCAAAAGAAGCTAATGTCTATGACAGCGGTCTGGAGTAGCCTATCGTTGTTTATTCTAAACCCGTGCTTTGTCGCCCTCTACCGTTCTCCTGAAAATGTTGCATGTTAGATTATTTCTGAAATGCCAGGACCCATTTTTGACCCCTCGTGTTTCAGGCATTCATATAAAAATATGTAATTCATGCAGTCATTGTTTTGAGCGTTAGGGAAGGATTTTCTTTTAGCTGATGGTATTTATTGCAGGGCTCCGGATGTTGTTCTTTACTGGCTCGCTGAAGTTGGTTCGCTAAACTCCATGTCTCCACCTAATGTAAAGCTCCAACCCATGGAAGACATCTGCAGTGCGAGACATCTCCCAGCAATTTGTTTCTGCTCGGGGCGGAGCAATACACTCATACCAGAATTCTCTCCAGAAGCGTCTAGTACGGTCTAACGTGGGTTACTAATAGTGGCCCATACTACTGTGGTGTATTTGTGAATGTCAACTTTTGTTTGCTTCGCAAATATAGTTTCGCTGTGGTCTTGTGGGCTACCGTAGTAACTAAGTGTTGGTGTGTCTGGAGCTGTGTCTATAAGTGGGAGGATCGTGAGCGGAGAAAACTGCCCTGTTAATACAAAAATATGAGTCATTCTAAATTATTCAAATGAGAAAATATAGTATTGGCAAAAAATATACGGAAGTAAAATAAACATGATAAATAAATGTGTTGTTCTTTTGTGGTTTTCCAATAAACTTTGACGCTTATGGTAAATCACGAGTGAACTACATTTCCCATCAAAGGGGTACGTCAGATTTGTCAAGAGACAGCTACTGCTCACCGAGGAGTGGAAGGTAAAATATTTGTTTAACGTATGCTCATTTAGGTGTATTGCTTACGGAAGAAGGGACTAGTTGTTCGTAATTTTGTCACGTTGAATTACCCTGCACAATACGTCGATCGTTCATGAGATGGTCTTGTTATTATAGAACACTTCGATCTCTGCCTTCCTCAAAATACCTGCTGACTACTAGCTAGCCACATCACAATACACATATATTTTGACAGCTAGCTAGCTATATATTCAGCTCGCTAGAATAGGTTTGTCAAAACTGCTAGAACAAATTCGTTTAATCATGTTTTTCACTAGTGTGCTATCATTATTTAGTGTCAGAAGCAGAAGTAACGAGGGAAGCATTATAGAGTACCTTCTCTGTCAGAGTGTGCGATCACCAATTTCAAGCATTTCAGTTACAGTACATGCTAGTGGAAGTTCGAAATGTGAACATTATTACCTTTTGAATATGGTTATGCATTTTGGAGGAATCCTGTCTGGGCCTTGAATCTGCAGCCTTAGTTTATGTCCATATCATAGCCATTAGCGTAAGCGACTCCAGGAGGTAGGCTAGGACATTCACTGTGTTACTTCACGTCCTTATGGAGTAGCCTGACTAGGACTGAAACCTGCAGCCTTTCAACTGAAACCGTTTTGGTGAGTTTAGTTAGTATGTTAATGGTGCTTTTTATAACCTGTAAGGGTTGTGTAAAATATGAATAATTCCATGACTTTGTGCAGTAAATAACAATGTATATTCCAGATGATACGGGGTAAACCGGATGATGACGAATACTGGAACAGTTCAAAGTTCAAAGCCTTTACCTTTGATGATGAAGATGATGACTTTACCAGGGTAAATAACTTTATAATTCTGTAATGCAGAACTTTTGGCTTGGGCCCACAATGTGGCTTGTAGTTCTGGGCTCTCCAACTTTGCCATTTGGGATAAAGATATATTCATGTTTTATTTCAGTTTTTAGCATCTAAAAATGATTACATTTAAATGTTAGACATTTGCTCCAGTCCTCCTGTAATACACCAGACTCTTTTGATCTCCTGTTCATTGCGACCTTCATTTGCTCAACCAGGTTTATTTGAACAGGGCTGGAGAAAATATGTACATACCAAACGCTCTGCCAGAGAGTATGTCTGTGTGTGTCTGTGTGTGTGTCTGTGTGTGTGTGTCTGTGTGTGTGTGTGTGTGTGTGTGTGTGTGTCTGTGTCTGTGTGTTTGGAAATGTGTTAGTGTGTTTATTTTATATGTGTAGGCTAAAATGCATAATTTAGTTGTAGTTATGATGACACACTTATGCTTTGATTTTGTCAAACATGTTACAAATGTGTAGTGCAGTTTGATTGAACCAAATTATGCTTTAAATAAGGAAAATCAGGTAAAATTGCAAAAAACATCAGTAATACACTGATCTGTCAGTTTTAGGCTATAATACTGTGAGGAATGAGGAAAATTAGTTTATTGAAGCACTTCATATAATAAATACTTAATGCATAATTCAGCAAATAATTTTGTGATCTTAGACGTTAAATGGTCAAATATGCAAACCATGACATAATATGTAAGTGATTATTCATTCAATCATAGAATCCTGGAGGGATTAGCATTTCAGCATGTAAACATTGCCATTGCCTTAGTTTGTGGCATTTGCGAACTTTGATCATTTTGGAAACATACTACTTACCCAAATATAGTCCAAATATTTTCTATATTACAAATTATTTATACATCATAAATTATTTATTCTAATATTTTGAGATACTGGATTTTTTATTTCCATGAGCTGTAAGCCAATATCATCAGGATTGAAACAAAAAAGGATTGAAATGTTTCACTTTATGTGTAATGAATCTAGAATGTATGAAGGTGTCACTTTTTGATGTGAATTAATGGAATTTTTTTTCCCTGATATTCAAATTTGTTGAGATATACATGTAGTGAACAGACATTGTTTTTCTATTTCTACTTTTCTGGGTAGTTGAAGGAATCTAAACGGGCTGTGAACAGTATCCTGGTAGAGGATGAGGATGAAGAAGATGATGTGGAAAAGGTGAACTGGAGTGGAGAGCCTGTGGGAAGTAAGATTACTGTCTGTAATAGGATGCAAAATCTTGACTGTTGACATGCAACATTCTTGGAAAATTTATTTACAATAGACAAAAAAAAACAAAACATTTTTTATCAGTGAGCTATCCCTTTAAAGGGTGCAGTCTGTAAGTTATTTTTCCTATAAAAGAAAGTGACATTCTGACAATAATCTAGTAGCTGCAGTAGCAATCATTGGTGTAAACTGAACAATGAAAATATACAATATTTTTATAATATTGCATATGGTAATATACACACAGTATTCAAAAGTTTAGGATCACTTAGAATTTTTTTTGAAAGAAAAGTGCTTTTTTCCCATTAAAATAACAGCAAATTCGTCAGAAATACAGTATAGACATTGTTAGTGTTGTAAAGGACAGTTGTAGCTGGAAATGTCTGATCTTCAATGGAATACCTGCATAGGCGTACAGAGGCCCATTATCAGCAACCATCAGTCCTGTGTTCCAATGGCACAAGCTCCCAAGTTCTGGCATATGCTCAGTTAGGACAAATATATTTTCTAGTAATTTGAATCGCCTAAATGTTGTAGGTTGTGGTCATATGGGAGGTGTTCCTGTGTTTCCTCAGGTATATCCTGGTCGGTCAAGGAGACAGCGTCTAACATTCGGTCCACGGGAGAGGTGCGGGACCTGAGCTTCCCCAAAATCGACACAGGCCCTTCATTGCCCAAGAATAGTTCTGGCTATTCCTTAAGCTCCTTATTTAAAGGTAAAATTATTTGATAGATTTTGGAAGCCATTGTTTTTGGTTTCTTTTGAATTCAGGGTTGTTGGTGGATTTTGGGCTAACCGATGTGGAACGTTAGACCAAATTAATATCAAATTGCCCTTTAGTACAGTTTTGAATGAAAAAAATGAATTAAATAAAAACAAAAATCTCTAAATATACACTAACCATTGTGTATAGTTTGTAGCTTTACACAATGTTAATGAAAATACCAATGTCAGCATGAGTATTTCTTACACACTCTTTCCTTTCTTTGTTTCTCTGTAATTTTATAGGCAAGGCCAAAACTGGGAGCCTCCAGTCCTTCTCTGAGTGTGGGTAATAGGTTGTTACTACATTTTTGTTGCCATAAGTTTGTGAAAGATACTATCTTGTCCAGTGTGTTTATCATACTATCTTTTTATAGCTTTCGGTGAACAATCCATTCGAAATTATGCCCCAGAACTTCGGAAACCAAAATCGGAATACAAGGTAAGATTGCGTTTTCTGTGTATTTCCAAGCACTCTTAAAAGTCGCTCCACTGTCCTACATGGTGATATTTCTCGGTCCATTAATGCTGATGTCATGTTATGGCAGGATTACATCAGTGACTGGACCCCTGAAGAGACAGTGAAGAGGATGCAACAAGGAAAGGTAGGAGCAACATGGTATAACAGACACTTATTTGTTGTCTTCTAACTGTCTGTCAGTTGTTAGATGACTGTTATTATGTTAACTCTAAGTGAGTTTACGTGTAAGGGTCTGCTTAATGGCATATATATTATTATTCTATTATAATGCAGTCTTTTATAATGCTCCTCCAAATACTTTGCTTTATGTATTTTGTCTGTGACACAACCCTTAACTGGAGTCATGATTGTGTTTTCCCATAGGCCTATTCTTTGGAGAAGTTTCACTCCTTACAGGAGAAACTGCTGCTATTGGATGAGGCCGTAAATGCACATGATGGAAACGTCATTACCGCGGTACAGGTTTATTTGACTAGTTTAAAGAAAACCATACATTGTTTATGTGTTTGTGTTACTTACTGCTTTGTAACCTCTTTTTGCAGGTTTTGATATTTCTTAAAAAGTCACTAAGTAAAGGTGAGCTTGTCATCTAGTTGATTACAATTTTTGACCTACTTCTTTTCTGTTTGAGTTCACAGAAATTTAAACCAGTCTAAAGTCTGGTCGTGCTTTTTTCCAATAGGAGTTTTTTCTCACACACACAGAAAGAAAACATTCTTCTCTTGACTGTTACTTTAGATTTTGTTCTAAATATTAATTATTTCCAGATGTAAAAAAAAATAATATATACATGCAGTACTGTCCCTTTGGACAAAGGTGTCTTCTAAATAGAATACTATATTACTGTTTAATAAAGGCTTTTTCTAGTCATAAGGAAGAGTGCCTTGGATTCTTTGAAGTTTGTATAACCTTTTTAGCCTTAATGTTTAGCCTGGTTTCTGATGAGCACCTCTCTGACCCCACTAAGGCAGAGCACTTCTATCTACAACTTGTACTTATATTATCAATTTAGAAGTAAAACAATTGCCCTACCATCTTATAACTTACAATAACATTCTGCAACTAATGGCCATTCACTGTGTTTCTGTACAGAGATTCTCTTCCGGGAGTTGATTACAAGAGAAATAGCTCTTAGGCATTATATCCACTACCTGAAAGAAATGGGAGAACATAAACTTGTGGTGGAGTTATTCAAGTGAGTAACAGCACAGTTAAAAACCCTTTCAGACATTACATTGTATCAATGGATTGGTTTTGTAACCTTGTTGGATGTACCACTTCTGGGCTGGTTTTCTCACACACCAAACAGAAGACACTACAAGAGTGACTTGTCCTTAGAGCTCAACCTGTCAAGATTGAGTCATTATGAAACGCAGCGTGTCATTTGCAAAAGGTTTTTGAAGAGTTTCCATTGTGTGCCTATAGTATATATGCATTCTCATCAGTCTTCCTTCTTGTGTCATCTAGGTCCCTGGGCAGATCCGAAGACATGGCGGTATGTACTACCCACCAACCTGGACGTTTTTTGGTGGGACCGCTCGATAAAAACACATTCTAGTGCTGGGCCAGCACAATTGAGTCAGTGGGACAGTTCGAGATTGTAACTTTAATGCTCTGCACTCATTGGTCTTGTTGGTTTTTAATTTCACTGCATCTTCTCCTGTCTCCTCATTCAGCTGATGCAGTACAGAGATCACCTCAACATCAAAGACGAGAACAGAAGGAGAGACTTCCTGAAGAACTGCCTCAGGTAAAGATCCGCACTGCGTTACATGTCTCAAGCTCCCACTGATTAAGTTGCATTACAGAATGGGATTTTCAAATCAAGTATGACACCACCTGCATGTGTCCCAAAATAAGTTGTTTTTGTTTTCTGTTGCAAAAGGTTTTCCGTCGCATGCTGTGATAAACATAACTTATATAGAGCCTCCAAACTTTGCTCTTATGTTTTCATGCTCCATAGTGAATTCCAGTGTTAATCGTTTATTTCAAAATACCAGCCAGGGGGCTGACCGATAATGTGGCGTTTAATGCATATCTTCTACAATAACATCTATAAAGATTTTACCAAACACGTTCTGTGTGTTACCTCAAGTAGATATAATGACATCATTTGGAGAGCGGTGTTACTAACTGGCCCCCTGGGCATTGTTGTAGTCTTCCTTTCTCTCCGGAAGATGCCACTCATGTGTTAGACCACTACACTCTCCTGGAGAGGCAGATTATCATTGAGGTGAGAAACCACAGCCGTTTAAAAACATCCTCAACTCAATGGCGGAATATTGCACAAGACACAGTAGTACAATAATAATGTGGCCAATGAATCCATATTAATGTGGTTACTGTTAGAAGAATGCTGATTCATGGAAGCAGGCTAAAAGTTAGATGTAACATTAACAATGACAAGATCATTTTATCACTGACATCTGATATGTGTGTCAGATATTTTATCACCGCTATGTTAAAGGTTATGCATGCTTTAAAGCCAAACACTACACTTCTTCCCCTATCTGTTTCTATAGACAAATGACAAACATGTGGAGAGTAGCAGCCAGGCGGACATCTTTAAGAAATACCCGCGGAAGGCCTCCATCCTCAACATGCCCATCATCACTACTCTCTACTACTCCTGCTTCTACCATTATGGAGAGTCCGAAGTGAGTTTTGGAAGTGGTCTTAAACCTGGTCCTGGAAGTCCTGGTTGGCCAGATGTGGTCTAGTATATGACACTTAGCTGACACTTCTATCCAAAGCAACTTTGTCATGCATGCGCATATTTTGCGTACGGTTGGCCACGGGACTTGAACACACAATCCTGGCGCTGCAGCAACGCCATATTTTGCATGTTGATAAGTGAACGAGGCGTTAGTGCTGGATGGAAACAGGAGCTGGCACACCTCATAGTTCTCGGGTTTCATGACTACTGTGCTACGGAAACAAATGATTCGGACTATAAATCTCTATTCTGACCACATTGGGAAGACTGAGATTCTGTGAATTGTTTAGGATGTGGTAGGGAACCAATTCTCTGTCAGTTATTGATGTAAGAATGCATCTACCGCCATATTTATTATACATATTTTATTATCCCTGCAGCCGTGTGTTTGTGCTTGTGCGTGGACGTGTTTGGTACCTTGTATGTTTTTCAGTGCGTGCTGCGTGCGTGTTCCCGGGTCTGGGTCTAATCTGGCACAATGTTGACTAACTAGCAGATCCTCTTCCTCAGGGCACATACAGCAGTCCAGCCAACATACGGAAGACCTTCAGGGTAAGAGAGAGACAAGAAGCTCAGACTACATTGTACTAATTGCCAGCTGTTATATTATTCAGGTTATGGGAGGGGGCTTTAATTGCTTTGAAATATTTGAAGATGTTAAATAATTTAGGTTCTACTTTGAGATAAAGATTTCTAATACCTCAATTTGCCATGAACTGCATTTACCGAAAGAGGTAAAGAAATACCTCTTTCCGGGTAAAATGACATTCAGTTGTTGTATTGACTTCACAGTATTCTTGTTTGTTTCCATACAGATTTCAGATAAACAGTTTCTACTCACCTGTCTGGGTGCAAGGGCAAAGTTAAAAGCCTGGTTTGATGTGGATGCTCTGTTCACTACCAAGAACTGGCTGGGTTACACCAAAAAGAGGTCTCCCATTGGCTTCCATAGAATAGTGGACATCCTTCAGAAAAACAATGCACCAGTACAGGTTGGTTTGCCAACTACAGCTGTGCTTCCCCAGTCTTAACACCAGGTGGTGCTGTATTTATTAAACTATCAGTTACATTCCCATTGTTACCAGGATTTTGCAGATGTGTTGGGTGTGGCACATTTCATGCAATACAGTTGAACCGAATTGAGCATGGTAACTGAAATGAAGCCAGGAAATGGCTTTGTATTTCAGTTCCACTTCTTAGTGATAGTAGAAAGTGTTATTAAACTGTTAAGCCACATCATGGTAACTTCTTTCTTTAATTGCTTCCTTGCTGTCTCTGTCCCTATTTTCCTTACTTCTTTCAGGTATTGCAAGAGTATGTGAATTTAGTTGAAGACACCGAGCAGAAGATCAGTTTGGCGCAGAAGTACAAGTGTCACGACGTCATTATCAATGTGAGACATCTGACAGATGCCTATCGCCATATACTAGTTGCCTAAAAACCACCGACACCACAACCATAAACGTGACCCCTAGAGAGATGTTCTGACCCTGTATCTGTGGCTAGGAGTAAATTCTGCCAGGGCACATGGTAAACATCACTGACAAGTATTTTATGTTTCTGTTTTTTATTTGAACCCTTTTTCAACCAGACAAGTCAAATGATGCTCATCTTATGCATTTACTGCGTGTTTGGGAATCGTTCAGCAGTTTAATACTACACCAGCTTTATTAGTGCCTAAGGATTTAAACATATTTACAAAGGATTCCAGTTGGTGGCATGTCATTGGTGTTGTTTTGCCCAATCAGACGTACAGAGACCTGAAGGACCGGCAGCTGCTGATTGGGTACCGGGAGAAGGTGGAAAGAGGCTCACCGGAGTATAGGAAGATCGAAGAACTACTCGGCAACCTGGTAAGACCGATGTGTGAATTGTAGGTGTCCAGTTTCCACTACCCCTTTACTCAATACCAGTGTCTACTTCCCCAATCACAGCCACAGCGTCATTCCACAAAACTGTGTGCATGCGTCATCTGGGTGTATGTGCAGTAAGGTTTAACTTTCTCCTGTCTGACCGCTTTCGATAAGTACTGACCACTGCAGACCGGGAACGTCCCACAAGGGCTGCAGTTCTGGAGATGCTCTGACCCAATCGTCTAGCCATCACAATTTGGCCCTTGTCAAAGTCGCTCAGATCATTGCGCTCGCCCATCTTTCCTTCTTCTAACACGTCAACTTTGAGGACAGGGTGTTCACGTGCTGCATAATATATCCCACCCACTGACAAGTGCCATGATAACGAGATTATCCGTGTTATTAACTTCACATGTCAGTGGTCATAATGTTATGGCTGATAGGTGTATTTATATTTCTGATACTGCATATCTGCAAGACTTTTGGAAAAAGTTGACTTTAGATCCGAGTTGTTGTTATCAATAGTCCGTACGGTACATTCTGGACAAAACAGGGGAATGAGTGCATTCCTTCAAGGAGTGAATGGGAGTCATTTGGTTGCTAGCTCAATCTAATGAACAAGAAGCATAAGATATTTCCAGTGTAAGGAACTGAAAGAACTAGTCCTGTGTACAGAACTGGTCAGTAGTTCCTCAAAACACTTCCCATTAATGCACCTTAACAGAACTTCACTTCATCAGATGAGCTTTTGAATATTAAAACTGTCTCATAACACATATTTCACATCATATTTAAAGCTGCTATACCATTTATAGTAAAAACTAATTATGATTTGTTCTTGCAACACGATTACTTGAATTGTAGTCCACAGCAGACAATTTCTACCAGTTTTGATCAAGTTTGAACCATACCACTACCTATGTGATTCATTCTCCATTCAGGTTTCCCATTATCTCTCTGTAATTTTCATGAATGCAATATTTGATCGGAGTTGGAAAAATATTACTTAAAATACAAACAGAATTTCAATGGTTCTGGTGTCAAATGTTTTGGTTCAACATTGAGTAAATCCAGACACAGATGTAATTATTTAATCAAAATCTGTGAAACAGTTAAATTGTTTTGTGAAAAGCTAAATTCAACAAAATTATTCTGCAATATTATACAGTATCATCATATACTTTTTCATGATATTTAACTGCATTGAAAGTTTCCCCTATTACTAGTTAAGTCAGTGTAAAGGGGCATTCGAAATCTTTGAAATAGTTTCCTTATATTCATTAACAGGATCTTTTCTCTTCTCTTGCAGCAAATCCGATGGAAAAACTGACATATGCCTCTGGATGACTGCCTTTGATGGACATTAAAACTATGCGACATGCATATAGCACATGCTTGGCACAGCCAATGCAAGATAAAGTACATTTTCTGTACTTTACCTCTAGTCCAGGGCATTAGTCGGCTGGACCAGCAGACTAATTCAGTCTGACAGCAGAGGATAGAGCAGGCGGCCATACAAACAAATGAGACGGAACCTTTCCATTTTATTCTAAACATGTTTTGCCTTGCTACGTGATGCTTGCTTGACTTAAATCCAGTTTGCCAAATTTTCTTCACCAACCCTCGTAGTGATAGAAGACGGCTAATCAACAGTGTATGTGTATTTCTCTGACCTCTTATCAGACATGTTTGTCAGGTATCAACATTCCTTATGTAATTCATGTTTTATACAAGCATGAAAATAAAACTTTAATAACAACTGTTCAGACTCAATGCTGCCCTGCAACTGTGGTGTTTTGTAGATTAAGAGCTCATCTATATTTTTCTGTACTTTTAACCAGAGCCAAGCGACACAGTCCATGATCAACGAATGCCTGAATGCATGACCATTTATGGCACTGACAGTTTGCATCATGTGATAAGTAATGTAATTACCATGAACATCATATTGCCATGGGAAACACACATATTCTACAGTAGCTGCCCAGTGGTGAGCATCTTAGTTTGATCACAATAACAGTGCATGGCTCTAGTCGTTTATTTTTTGAGTGGCGGTTGCTAACCAGACTGTGCACCAGTGTTGTGTTGAGGTACCTGTCCACCTGAGGTGCTCCTCTTTTGGCCTCTTTTTAACATTGGTTTTGGCATGAGGAGTGCAGTGATTTGGTAGAATTTTTGGAGGTTCTATCACGAGGCAGGGTTTGGCATTCTGAATATGTTCCAGGGTTTTTATGGCACAAGCAGGGAGCCTAAACAATAGTTAGTTGCATTAGACTAGATATGAAATAACATTTCATATCAGCTATGTCTTTTTTTCGAAGACAAGCTTGAGGTGGTGGGCAGAACATCTAAGAGATGTTAGCCAGGCATTCAGAAATGTGTGTCAGCATGCTGCTGTCAGAAGAGGGAGAACAGAAAATTTGTTGCGTGTTTTCTGCATAGTAAAAATAGAAGACTGTGAATATATGTTGTTCAAAAGATCAAAAGGTTTACTTGTCATTTGCAAAACAAGTTATGGCAATGAAATGGTGATTATAATATAAAAATAAGACAATAACACAATCAATCCATAATAACACTGTACAAAAACACACATCAATAATAATAGCCATACAACTGTACAACCGTAGTGCCATGTAAAAGTGACAGGTGTGCATGATATAATTGGCAGATGAGCATGATATAAAGTGACAGGTGTGCATGGGACTATGGATAGAAGGGAAGAAGGGTTCCTCAATTGAGCAGCCTTACAGCCTGAGGAATGAAAAGGTCCCGTAGCCTGTTAGTTTTGGACGGAATACTCCTGTACGTTCTGTCTGAAGACAGCTTGGTAAACAGTCCATGGCATGGGTGGCTGGGATCTGTAATGATTAGTTTGCTCCTCCTCCTATACCTCTCTGTGAAGAGATCCTGCAGGGATGGCAGGTCAGACCTTGTGATGCGCTGTGTAGAGATCCTGCAGGGATGGCAGGTCAGACCTTGTGATGCACTCTGCTGTTTTAAACACCCTCTGAAGTGCTTTGCGGTCGAGGGCGGTGCAGCTGCCTTACCAAACCAATAGTGCCTCTGTAGACATTTGGGATTATCTTGGAATCTATACCAAATCTCGTAAGAAGAAACGCTGTTCCCTCGCCTCCATCACCACAATGTTAGCGTGATGAAACCAGGTCAAGTCCTCGCTGATGTAGACACCAAGGAACCGGATGTTGTGAACTCTACTGCAGACCCACTGATGTGTATGGGTGTTGGGGTCTCTTGGTAAAGCCCTAGACAGAAAATAACAAGGGCCTTGTCTAGAGTGTGAGGAATTCGAAACCCACTGGCCTATGGTTAGAATCACAAACCACACTATGACCTGGTTAGAATCACATGATCACAACATAAATTCGCTCTTCAATGGGGATGAACCAATTTCTTACATTCAAATTTGCGTGCATGCTGGTACCAACTTTACTGATCAGAAACAGATTGGACCACATGCATACTTATTTTTTTTAAATGATGGGTTTGCTGTTATTCAGCAGCAACATATTTACACAATTCTATTGTCCTACGAGAAAGATTGTTAAGTCTGTAATGATAAATAAAACGTGTGCTTTTGTCTTTCTTGTTTTTGTCTATACATTATTTATGAGGAGTTAGCTTGTTTCAAGAAATAAATAAATTATTGTCTGTCACCGGTATTCTAACCACGTGGTATTTCAAATGCAAGCGAAGCTGTGGTGGCAGACGCTAAAACAGCATTTTACATTATGCCTATGTAAGTGACACAACGAAGGTGGAATAAGCATGCTGTCTTTCAAGCATCAATGAATGGGATTGTGCGAACATCAAGAGCCAACAGGTCTGCAACAAAACGGTGAGTTTATATAGTGAACTGGTGATTATAATAATTTCAATAATTAATTCATTTAACAATAACGTTTGTCCAGGTAATAGTTACCAATAGTGACAGACGCGCACCAACGGCATTTTGAGTGCGTTCTGAGTAGTGTTCTGTTGGATGAAACGTAGCTATCGATTCAGTATTAGTCCACGGTATACCATGCAGAATTTTGCTGCAAAATTGTAAAGAGAGGATGTGGGTTTTTTGTCAGCAAAGCTGGGGAATTTATTAGGTCATGTATAGTTCACTTATCACGTATCCCCGTAACACTTACTACGCCTATGGGTGGGTGGGGTTAACAAGAACTCAGACTAGTCTGTCCGCAATAGCAGTTTTGTTCTATTTTGCTTATATGTGGAGATTTTAACACTACATGGATTTAATGGAATTTAATTGAAATTGTGATTTCACTGGTGAGTAGAATTTTATTGTACTATTAGAAAGTAATTGTGATTGCGGATTGCAGACAGATTAATTATTAAATGTCCTTTCAAATAAATGTAACTGTTCCGCTTGCCACCCGGTTCGACTTGCTAGGTAATTGTTAATTATTTATTTATTTTTTTAATCAATATTTAATGATAGTAATCGTATGATTTGTTGAAATTGTCTGGGAATGACTTGATTTCTTTTGTTCCAAAATCATAGTGCAATCTACAATAGTGAAACGTATAAGTCTGCTATTGTAGGATCTTGCAGTCTATGCTGTTAAAAAATAGATTTTTGACATCTAACTGCATGTCAATTACCTAATGTGACGCTGATTCTGAAATGATGCCCAGACAGTTCTCAACTTTATTCTCAGAATATTTTGTGCGATCCGGCACGCTGGATTTCTGAGACTAGACTAAAGATAATATCTGCCTAGACAACCCAGTTACCGCCCGACGTGCGCTTAAGTGAGTTGAAAGATGCGCAGAGTGGTGGGAGGTGAATGGCGGTGAAAGGAACGAGCGCGTGTTACTGCCACTAATGGCAGGCGACATACTAAGTAAAGGTTTTCTTCGCTCCTAAAGTCATCGTGTCTGACTTAACCATAAATGTGTCTGGAAACAGGGCATGTAACACAATGAAGACAAAGCTTTACTGTTGAGCTAGTAGCGCTCTTTCTTTCAATATTGATCCAGTCTAGTCGGGTGATGAATTGCCCTTCAGTGCACAAGCTCTGTTTTCTGTCTCTAATGGGTATACCCTATATGCACTAACTGAACTAGTGTGCTTGACCATTCAGTATGATTATCCCCCTGGGCCATCATCTTTTAACTTCGTGATGGTACATTCCATTTTAAATACACGCAGCTCCGGAAAAAACAGAAGTGAGGAACAGAAGGGTTTCAATTATGAGACTACGGCAAATTGAACGCTTCTGTTCCTTACTCAAAACCTTACTTTTCGACTTTTTTGGAATGGAAAGAAAAGAGTGCAATGGCCTCGTTTTTCACGGAGCTCTTTGTAATACTATTTATGTTGTGCTATATAAATTTATGTATTCATTATTTAAATATACATTTGTTTAATATCAGCTCCTTGCGAACAGCAACTACCTGATTCAGGTATTCCCATTGCTGTAGTTATCCCTTAATCATGAATACCCCAACATAAATATAGCTGGAATATTAAAAAGCTATTATTTATGCATCCATCTTGAATTGCATTGTATATAACAGGTGTGCTCTGCCACAAAAGAGTGTTTCTATTGTCTTGTTTGTGGTGTTCGTACCAGTCACAGGTACAATGCTACTTAGATATACAGTATATTTTTGGTCAAGTAAATACATTTTCTTCACTCCAAGTAGACTTTGGCTCTATGTAGAGTGAAGTCTGATTAACTTCGCGTCCCTCAACAAGAGATACTTGAACTGCTTATCCCAAATTGGCCAATATACTGTAAAAATGATCCTTATTCACCATGTTCTCATTCATTGATTAATTGCAATATCTGTTTTAATACCAGTAACTAATATGTCCACATATTTGAATAATCTGATATTTTTGATGAATATGAAATCTGTCATTCATGTGTTGTCAGTGTTAAGTGGTGCGCTCGTTGTCCATCTTAAGTGTTTCTCCCTCTCTTCTCTGAGGAAGTGATACATTTTTCAGGAGATGTCTCGTTTAGCTTGGGGGGCTTGAGTAATGGGCTGACAAGAGAGGGGCAGAGTTTGTGGGGGGGGGGG